>JAFIRS010001962.1:0-268376 GCA_018342105.1 Gonioctena quinquepunctata
AAATAATCTTTTCGAATAATGGTAGAACTCAGGTTGGTTTGCTCTTGAGGTTGCGATTATTTACACCATGAGTTTGTAAGGTAAACGTGTTTGCATGATAAAATTTGTTATGAACATTGTACTATCATTATATTTTCATTACAAATAATCTTTTCGAATAATGGTAGATATTCAGGTTGATGTCGTCGAACAAAAATGCATTTTTATCAAAAATCGTTTTCATTTTGTAACTTTGAGGGCCCGTAACTTGGTAACGAAGGCTTTTAGGAACAAAAGTTATATGAAGTACTGGTGATATTTTGACCCCATCTATACATTCCCGAGAGGAAAAGAGGAAGTCCAGGGACACCCTGTATACGACTCCAAACTAATATTTGACTTACATGTGGAATCAATTGCAAACTCAGCTTCACGTATGTTGGGTTATGTAATGAGAACTTGTAGCCATTTTTTGAATACCAAGCTTTAATATGTATCTATCATGCATTCGTATTCAGTAAGCTTAACTTTGCTAGTGTAGTTTGGTACCCACAATATAAAACGTCACATATATAAGCTACAGAGATAATTACAACTACAACAGCGGCAAAAGTTGATAACGCCAGAAAATATTTCAAACTGACATCCCTGGCAAATAGAAGAGAGATCTCAGATATATTGTTCTTACCTAAAATAATGAACAGCACCATAGACAACCCCAACCTGTTGAATCAAATTCAAATGAATGTTCCTGGTCGGCATTTAAGAACAAACAATTTATTCCACATACCTTTCAGGCAAACAAATTCATTGCAGAATTCTCCTTTATGTAGAATTGTTCGAAACACAAACATCTATAATGATCAAATCGATATTTTTTGTTCATCTCAACAAAAAACTAAACATACTCTGAAATATTTTTTCCCACAGTGAATACATACAACACCTTCTTTTCCTTCGAAGTATGTTTCTAATCATCATCTCAAATAATCTCTCATAATATTTTATTACATAATCGCCCGATGAATAGTCATTTTGGTGTATCGCATATGTTCACATGTGTTTTATTCTCAAACTTGTTTCAACATAGGTTCACAATGAAAATATCAGTGTTACTCTTCTAATATCTCAAAATTAAATCAGGTACTTGAAAATTACGTTTTGCGACTAGACAGTTATTCGGAAGGTGGAGGGGTAGTAAGTAAAAAATATAAATAATGGTAACAAATGGACACTGTCCAAAAACCAAATAGCCACTAAGATATCGAATGAAATTACACACGGACAAAAACATAACAAAAATTTAATACATATAAACACAATACCAATTGAAGACGTTACTACTGATAAACATTTTGATAAAAATTTCGATAATAGTATTCATCAATTGGCAACACATAAACAGAAAAACTATAAGAATACTCCGAACACGGATCCCCGAGAGGGTACTAGGGCACCAACAAATTTTTTAGACGATTCTCTATCACAAACAGAAATAGTATAGGCCAACAAAAGAAATATGACGCAAGAGATAATCCTGACATTGCTGTTTTACACCTGAATACCCAATGTATCCGTAATAAAATTCTACAAGTAGACAATTTTGTAAATAGTTTTGACAATTGAAGCGTGCTGTGTTTCACTGAGCACTGGTTGTATGTGAGCGAATCCTCTTGTTATAATATTACTGATTTCAAATTAGCCTCTTCTGCAGACCAAACCATATTCATGGGGGCACATGTATATATTTGAATAACCAATACAATGCCAAAGAAATCAGTAACATAAAACAATTATCAGAGGAGTTTCATTGTGAACTTGCTGCAATATATATATAAAAAATATAAACCTATTAGTAATGAGTGTTTACCGATCACCCTGTGGTAATTCAGATTTTGCCAGGTTTCTATTCATAATGACTAAAGCACTATCTTACATGGACAAATATTATAGCAAAGCAAATGTTGTGATATGCGGAGATTATAACGTAAACTTTCTGAAACCAGACAGTAAATCCAATATGGTTCTTGATCTATTCAAGCAATTTAATATGCACCAAAAAGTTGATACAGCTACTAGAAAAACGGAAAAATCCAAAACCAGCCCAGATAATATATTTACAAACATTGAGCACTCATATGCAGAAGCCCTCAGTGCACCACTATCGGACCATGACCCTCAAATATTGAAATATGTAATACAAAGTTCAAAGAAAGATCAACTGCCTCCCAATAATAAATTAAACTTTTCGAATAATAATCAACATAAGTTCAAATCTTTCCTTGAAGAGGAATCATGGAGTGACATGTACAATCAAATATCTTCCGAAAAAAAAGCACTTTTATTCCATGAGACATTCATGAACCACTTTGGACACTGTTTTCCTACAATTAAAACGAAACCTTTAAAAAAGACAAACCAGATCAGCTACTGGAGAACACCTGAAATCGAAATACTCAAACAAAATGTTCAATTTATATACGAACTGCTTAAAAAAAATCCAAGTGACTTCAATAAAGTGCAATACGACTTGATAAAAAAAATATAACCAAGCTTTGACAGAAGCAAAAAGAACATATTACTCAACTCAAATTTCACTGACCGACAACAAAAATAAAACAGTTTGGGAAATCATAAATATTAAAAGAGGTAATTCCAACCCAAGAGCTCAACCTGAAATTGACGTAGATATCTTTAACGAATACTTCACCAACCATGCAGATAACGTTAAGGATATTCCTGCACACGGAAATCTTCCAATTCATCATAATATCAATAAATCCCCAAATTCAAATTCTTTTTTTATGTGATCCTTCAGCGAAGAGGAAATTCGTTCAATTGTTAACAGTCTGAAGACCAAAACAACCCAAGACACATATGGCATCAGTACCAAATTGTTGAAAGAGTGTTTAACATATATTATCAAACCTTTGACTCACGTTGTCAATACGTGTCTCTCTGACGGAATATTTCCTTCCGTGTTCAAGCCGGCCAAAGTTCTTGCCATTCACAAAAAAGATGATGAGGAAATGCCAGAAAACTGTAGACAAATACACATCCTACCTACAATATCTAAAGTAATACAAAAAGCAATCCTCATACAGTTCAGTAATTATATGGAGAAACTAAATTTATTTGATGGTCATCAATATGGATTCAGAAGTGGGAAAAGCACAATAGATGCTGTTAATAGGTTAGCTAATAACATTCTTGACGCTTTTGAAAACAAAAAAATGTATTTAACCATCTTCACTGATCTAACAATGGCTTTTGATTGTGTATGTCACGAAAAACTCCTGGAGAAGTTAGAATGGTATGGATTACGAGGTGTATCTAGAACCATTATTGAATCATACCTCAAAAATAGAACACAGAGGGTTTATAATAATAACAACATAAGCCATGAACGCCCAATCAAGAGAGGGGTACCACAAGGATCCATACTGGGCCCTTTCCTGTTTTTAATTTATGCAAATGATCTACCCTCACATATGTCAATCAAACGTAACTTAATGGCGATCTTATATGCCGACGACACGTCCTTTTCTCTTCAAGTTGAACAAAGTGCAGATATGATGATTAAATTTCAGCACATACTACTGCTCATGCCAAAGCGTGGTTCAATGTCAATGAACTATTTTTGAATGAGGCTAAAACAGAGATATGTTTATTTTCAAACCACCATACTTGTTCCAACACGAAATCAGTTAAATTTCTAGGAATACATCTTGATCCACCCCTTTCTTGGAACACACATATTAGTCACGTGTGTGGAAGGCTGGCAAGATCTGTGTACGCCATTCGGCGCATAGCATTAACTGTTAGCCAAGAAGCAGCCCTAACATCATACTATGCGATGTTCCACTCGGTAATGAGCTATGGATTACTGAGTTGAGGAAAGACAAGTTTCACAAATTTACAGAGAGTTTTCTTATTACAAAAAGCTGCTGTACGTAGCATTGCAAGGGTTAACTATGATGAACACTGCAAACCACTCTTTAAAAAATTCGGCATTATGACACTGTTTGCTCAAATCATCTATGAAAATTTGATACACGTTAAAAAAAATATACTTACTTTTACGACACACTCTAATGTTCACACCTTCCACACCCGCAACAGACATAACATCGTGCCTAGTAGGAAGAGATTGGAAAAAAGTAAATCTATAGGTATTCCCCTTTTCAATTTGCTCTCTCGTGAAACGAGGGAACTACCACTAGAATCTTTCAAAAAGAAAATTAGGAAAAATCTTATCAACATGGTTCCCTACAAGATAAACGAGTTTAGTGAATCACTAAGTGATTCGCTCGCTGACAACTAGTGCTCATATTCGTTGTTGTGTTCTATATACATATGTATGTTTTATATATATTATATCAATAATAATTGGAATTTACATTATATTATAGTGACTAATTTATGTAACTTTCTGTTCCGTTTTGTGACGTTTTCTTTGTTACATGGCAATGTGTAATATACACTTATACTTGTATATGTTAAACAAAGAAATAAAATTATCTATCTATCTATATAAATTATCATTGAAATATATTAGTAGATACTGTAGTGGACTCTCTGTCTGTTTGAATCTGAATGGCAATGAAATAAATAAATAATCTCCGGAATGCGCGGTATTTTCGTTCATTATTCGGTTCGAATGAACGTTCGTTTTTGGATAAATTAAGATTATGCATCTTGATGGAGTACTAACGTTCTGCCTCCAAGAATCCGAAGTCAAAACTTTCGGAGGACAAACGAATAACATTTTCGGCCACTGAAAACACTCAACATTTGCATTTATTTAACCAACACCCCCCCACACGCACACACCCACCCACACGTATACGCACGTGTGTTACAATACCCTACAAATGATTTTTTTGATAATTGTGGTTTGTTGTAAGGTATGCTGACTTTATCTACCAGTTTCGATATAACAAGGTTCGTTTGTTTTCATTAGTGTGAAGAGACAAATTTTGAATATGTGTCGCCGGTAGCCCGCAACGAATGTTAATAACTCAAGACTATCTTCGCATTTCTCAAACAATCAGTTCAAAATTCCCCACATTTAAATGTGTTTTATATCCAACAATTGCTAGTGTTTTCTTGCGGCTCTGAGCAGGTCAGCTGAGGTTAGGCGGACAGTGGTGCCCAAAATATGGTTCAATTTGCCAAATTTTTTCAATTACTGTTCTTCGTTATAAAATGGCTTTATACGACTGTCATCCAAGGGAGTGCAACAAGTTAGTTCACTCCATGTATAAACGGCGCTTGTGAACATAAGAATAAATAATTATAATATGACTTGATTATGAGTTACCATTGATGAATTGTTTCTCCAACATGTTTTGTTATTTTGTAGATAAAGCCAAAACTAGGAGAGAATTCCTGTCCATTCCAACTGGTTGCCTACTGGAAATGTTCAAGTGCCCATACTGATTTAAAAATTGACTACAAGTATAATTGTCATGCCATGAGTTCACCAACACCTTTGTTAAATGTTACTGTGGCTGTACCTGTACCTGGAACTGTCAAAAATATGCAGACCAAACCTACTGCACAGTGGTAAGAAATACTAATTGTTTGTAAGTTATCAAACAGTGTCACTTTGGACAATCTTAGATATTTTTAGGGTACTGTACATCAAAATGAAACAACGGAACCCTAATAAGATCACTCACGCTTTTGTATGTTGTACTGTCACAAAGACTGAAGTAGAACGTTGTAATTTGGCATAATGATAAATCTTACTGTCCCGTATATTTTCCTGCAGTAAAAAAATATATCTGGAAATAGGAGAGGGGTTATTTGGAACACGATTTTCATGCAGCTATGTGGGCTATCATTCAAAAGGGCTAATAGAAAGGCTTTCCAGTTATTTTTTTGATAATTTTGTAATGTTTTCCCTCTATCTCCGAAACTACACAAGAATTTGTCATTAGCAAAGGCAACGTCAGTTTTTTTATTTTGGTCAGTTACTGTTGAGAATTGTATCGGTGATCTTCGACTGATTGTAGTTTAACTGTGATTTTTTGTTATAAAAATGTCTACATCTTGTGGTGGAAAGACGGTGCACAACCAAGTACGCAAAAAAGTGTACAAGAATTATCTTACAACACTATTTCCAAATGATTCGAAACAAGGAATAAAACAACATTTTCAGTATTGTTCTGGAGTCTTCGTAAAAAGTATTGAACATATTATGAAAAAAGCAAAATTTACGTCTTCGGAAAATAATGGAAATCCATCCGGTATTTAGTTTACAAAAACAGAGAGGAAATAAATAGGCATAATCTCAAGGTTACAAGATTATGAATTCAACGGTGTAAGAAATATTGTCTACAATTTTCATAACACTAAAAGCTGCCGACTGGTACAACGTAGTCCTCCTGAAGAAAATTTGATTGGATTGGAGCTTATTTGAAATGACACTCATTGCATCCAGAGTTTAATTTCTTACCCAGCTTTAGTACATGTTCATAAAATTTTATTTTGCTGCCTATTTGAAGTCCCCCAAATACTTTTAGGTATGTGTGTTTTGCACAGTTGTTGAGCACAAGCTGGAGTTCTCATAGTTTTCATTGAAAAGTTATTAGGAATGTTTGTTGTCCGCAAAAAGTGTCATATCTCCGATTATGGCCGTTTCTCAGAGTAGGAATAGGACTGGTTCAAGCACTGTGCCCCGTGGTACTCTCCATGAGGTCTTCTCTCTTCCAGAGTAAGTCATCTTCACCGTCTGATTTCGGTTTATTAAGTATGATCTAATCCAGTTCAAACTAGAACCTCTGAAACCATAATGCTCTAGGTTGTTGAGCAGTATTTCATGATTTACACAGTCAAATGCCTTTGATAAGTCACCAGAGTACTGGCGCTGTAGCTTCCCTGGAATTTAGGTTGTTTTACCGGGTGACACAGGATATCGGGCCACCCCTGTAACATTCCATGCGGATTTTGTTCATCCCATAAATGGCTGTTCCTACTATTGAAATATCGATCTCTTTTGTGAAACATGCCTCATCCGTGAATATAACATATCTAGGAAAGTCGTTTGCTCCTTCATACATCCTCAAAAACCATTAACAAAAAAAACTACGAGGGCCATAATCACCAGCATCTAGGGCCATCACCTTCTGTAGGCGAAATGGATACAATAGTTGTTCACGTGCTACCCGACTTACTGTTGATTGTGACACTTGTAACCTATACGAAATAGCCCGAAATGCTGGTAGAAGGATCTGCTGCTAATCGTCCAAGAATTTTTTTTTCCATAACATTATCTCTTCTTGTTCTATTCGCACCACAATGGTGTTTACTGAATTTAAAGGCCCCCGTTTCCTTCAATCGTCCATGCACCTTTATAGACTGGGAACAAATCTTCATCGAAGTAAACTTAGAAGTAATTTTAGAGCAATTTTATAATATTGTATATACGGGAATAGAACTTTTTGTTCCAGTTAGATACTATAAACCTTCAACATTTCCTATCTGGTTTACATCTGATCTTAAAGCGTTGACAATCGAAAAGAAAAAAGCTCACAAACAATTTCAAATAAGTAAAGATCATAATAATTATACAATCTTTACCAATTTACGTCATCATTGCAAAATTTTGTCAGAACAATGTCATCAAAATTATCTTCATCGAATGGAAAATGATCTTATTGCAGATCCTAGATCCTTCTGGATGAAAATAAATAAACTAAAGAAATCTAGTGATTATCCCTCCCAAATGTCACTCAATGGTAAAAAAATCTTCTTCAGAAACTGAAGTTGTTGATCTCTTCACAGAATTTTTTTCATCTGTCTACTGGTCTGACAATCCGAATTTTGTCTTAAGCGATTTTAAAAATTCAGTCCAGACATTCAATGATTTCCTTCTTCCACGTTTTTCGATCACAGAAGTGTTTGAAATATTATCGAAACTTCCGAATAAAGTCTCTTTTTGGTCCAGATGGCATTCCCCCTATCTTACTAAAATGTTGCGTTTGTACACTGACAAAACCCATCCAGGTTATTTACAATCTTTCGGTAAATAGTGGAGTTTTCCCATATTTTTGGAAGAACAGTTACATCACCCCAATATTCAAATCAGGCAACCGTGAGGATATTAAAAATTACAGAGGTGTATGTATTCAGTCAACCATACCTAAAATGTTAGACAACATGGTATCGACATATTTGTTATATCAAATAAAAAATCTAATTATTCCAGAACATGGTTTCCAAGCAGGACGGTCTACAACGACTAACTTAGTATCGTACACTGAATTTCTATTAGACGCCTTTGAAGGAAAATCCCAAGTGGATAGTATATATACGGACTTCTCGAAAGCGTTTGATAGAGTCAGTCATAACGTATTGATACACAAATTGCTGGCAATGAATATGAATATCTCGGTAGTAACATGGTTGCAGAGTTTCCTCACCGATCGTTTTCAATGTGTACGCATCAATGATAATCTCTCATCTGCATTTCCTGTACTTTCTGGAGTTCCCCAAGGATCCCGCTGCGGGTATCTACTCTTTAACATCTTTGTTAATGACCTAAATAATTATATTGTTCATTCTCATTTCCTTCTTTATGCCGTTGACCTAAAAATCTTCCGTGAAATCAATAACTCAACAGACAACAAACCGATTTAGATAATTTCATTCACTGGACATCTCTGAACATGTTGTATTGTGACATGTTTTACTAGGGTCTGTTTTAATAACCCTCAAACTCCTAGAAAATCACGTTATTTATGACGCCAGAATTTTAGGCAGGAAATATTTTCCTTTCTTTATTTCCAATCTTGGGCGCCAGATTTTATAGTGGTTTTCTCCACGCACTAGGGTAGCTACAGATGGAGATACGGAACGTCCAGGGGTCTGGTATATTGACACTTTTTGAATCTTTACAAAATACTGTAGGCTTTAAGTACAATTTTTGGATACTGAACGCTGATTGCTTTTATGTCTCCCAAAGAGACAGACAGATAGAAATGTCCTGGTTTGTTTATTTTCTTTACAAATTTCTTTTTCTACAACTTGACTAAATACATCTGTTGCGTAACTTCAATACTTTATAGGAAATAGAAAGGGTTTTTTTCAATGTAAACACAGTGTGTAGGTATTAAATTAACTGGTATATTCAATAAGATTTGGCACAACAATTTTCGTAATACAAATATTTTTGCTTAAAAGAAAACGGTCTGGCACATTTAAATGGGGTAATATATACACCGATATATATATATAATCCTATTAATCTAATAGTATCGAAATGATATTTACCTTCACGATATATATAACTGGCCAAATGAACAGTAATTCTCCGGCAATTTAGGGAATAAAATGAACTATTAAGAGCAAAGAAAAACTGTTTCTTCCTGAACACGGTTATCTGACTGACTCAGAAAGTGATTTCTCAAGTTTGTAAGCAAGTGGCTTATAACATCCCGATTTCCCCTTGTTAACCCTAACACAAAAATTGAATACTACGTGTCACTTGTATATTACCTAAGCTTCACGTTTGTAATAATCCCGGCTGTGATATTTTTTTCTCTGTTCCTTAAAATGGCCCTTTTCTTCTACGACTTTTCTCTTTAACAAGATTTATATTTTTGGCTTTGTTTTCCTATTGTTTATGCTCGGCGATTTCCCTGAGCTTAAACAATATTAACAATTGAGCGTTGATACAGACGACAAAGCATCACCGTGTTTTCGTGTTATAAAATAACGTATTTCCCCTTAATGTAATCAACAACGTTTATTTACCCAAATCACCTTCTCAATTCGCTAAATGAATTAATCCTCCTGAATATGACTATAACTTATGAAATTCGTGAATTTTGTTTTGCTCGGCACGTATTTTCAGGGACAAATAAACTTTTAATTCAGCGCATTTATCGCGGCCGATGTCCCGATTTGGTTAGTGCCTGAATCGGAACAGCGGGGAACAAGAATTATTGTTATGTAATTGGTTTCTACGTCAATTGCTTAAATTCGGCGTTTTCCCCGAACTTATGACAATAGAAAATTTAAATTCAATGATTGAAGTGATGTAAACATTCGCGTCAGTTGTTTGCATTCGGCGTTTTCCCTGAACTCAAATAACTGAAAACATAACTCAATAATTATAATAAATGAACTATTTATGAAAGATTTCCCTGGACAAGAAAAAGAAAACACCTGCCAAAAATAAAATAAATCAATATTCACTCTGTAATCTTCTGACCAACTTAAAACGTTTCCGCAAATGCTCGAATAAAGGAAATTATAATAATGCAGAAAATATATTTAACTTCTCAGGTAACGAATTAAATCAAATAAAGAATACTTCGGCAGAACGAAACTGTAAATGCCACGACAGATAATTAACTAAATGAAATAATAATAATACATATAATAATATTTAAACTCCCGGCAAATTAATTGAATCAAATGGAATAATAATAAATATAGAAATAATAAACTTCAAGTGCTTCAGCACACGGAGAAACCCAGCTCAAATACAAATTATTCTTTATTTCCAACGGATACCTCAACGCTTCTGGACCTTGAATCTCTTTTCACACTTTTACTAAACTTCGAACCGGACTTGGTATCACCACAGGACTCCAGTAACAAGTAACAAGTCTCACGGAAGAACAACAGGAACAAGCCCCGATGAGAGCTTCATAGTGCCTTTTTATAGATCTCGAATGTATGACCAAACTAGACGAAAAAGCCCAGTAAGAAAGGCGCGGTTTTTTGTCCGATGAACTGAAACTGGACCGAAAATCTGAAGGATGATTTCGTGCCTGATACAAAAAATGATTTGGTTTTTCCCATCGCGATCTTTATTTTTTCTCGTTTTTTACAAAAACTATCACCGGAGCTTTTCACCCTTTTTATAAGATGTAGAGAAAAACTCTGTTATGTTTTATGCATGATGTTAACGTGAATTCCAGTAGCTTTGGGTATGTACCTTAATTTCTAACAGGGAATGAAATATTTTGCCAGACCGGAACCAATAGAAACCCCAAATAAGCAGGGACGTACCAAAGTTAGATTGAATATTCTTTTGCCGTTCTTAGTAACGGAGCTCTAAAAAAAAATGCTTTGTTACAGTATCTTTTTCCCGACAAAATTTTTAAGTGAACAGTGAATATTCAATTGATGAGACCAATTTAATACAGAAAGAGAATGCCAAAGACCTGGGCATATTAGTTGACTCATCCTTAAATTTTAGATCACACATTAATAATATGGTGAATACAGCTCTCAAAACTTTCGGCTTTATTACTTGAAATAGCTGCAACTTTTCTCCTGGAACTTTTACGAAACTTTATTGCACATTAGTTCGACCAGTTCTGGAATACGGATCTATTGTTTGGTCGCCAAGTTATACCGTTCATAGCAATTCAATAGAAAGGGTTCAAAATAAATTTTTGAGAATTTATTCATATCGTAAAAATCAATATACAGAGCACAATACTAAGGCAGACTTGCCCTCAGATCTCCATTTATGTAGTCTAGTAACCGCAGAAGAATTTTGGATCAGATGTTTCTCTTTAAACTAGTCAATGGAAGTATTGATTGTCCACAATTACTGAGCCAGTTAAATCTGAATGCTGTATCAAGAACACGTAATCCTCCTTTGTTCAAAATTCCATTCCATACAACTAACTATGGAATGAACAGTCCTTTGACCAGATTGCAAAGAGACTACAATGGTATACAAGATACGGTTGATCTATTTTCACAAACACATGCAAACTTCAAGAAGACACTTCATTGTATTTTGTAATCTACTATATATTTCGATCTCATTTTATTATTTTTGTCCTGTCACATAACTTTGCGATGTTTTATTCTTAATTTTTAATATTAACTTTGTGATGTTTTTACTTTTATTTCTATTTTTAATATTACCATTTTTAATATATATGTATTATAATAAGTATTGTATACAATTGGAGTTATCCGTTGAAATAAATAAATAAAAGTAGTGAAATGTGGATGATGTCTGTTTGGATATCTATGTTGATATAATTCAGCAGCGGCTCTGACATTTCCCCCTGTTTCACCATTAACGAAATGCATATCTGTATAGTCTTCAAATGAATAATCCATTTTGAAACGATGTTCACTGACTGAAATGATGACAGATGACTTGACAATGATACAAACTGTTTTGGGTTACTGTCAATTATGTCTAATGTAAGTATCGATATATCCAGTGTGTTTCTACCGGGAACAATGAAAAAAGGCTACCTTTCTTTTTAGTTCCAAATTTCGAGTATGTTTTATGCGTTTATCAGTGGTGTACTGAACAGCCTACCACAAACCAGCATGAAAGGCTCGACTTTGCAACTAGTTATCACGAATCGAAAGAAATCATTTAAGTAGATATTAATACACAATAATTGCATTCGTGAACGGATTTTTCTGAAATTTGGTACAGTTATGAAAGCAACCATTTCGGATTTGATCACAGTACAATCCAATATAGTGGACTCCCGGTTTTTCTGGAAATGCCAGCAACTTTGGTTTTTTAAATGGAACACCCTGTAGATTTTTACATATTCATGTTCAACAGGTCGAAACAAATCCAAACCTTATGTCAAATGTCATTTTTTTGAAACAATTAAAATTAAAATTGTTTTTTTATTTTACCTCGTGGATAAATGAGATTTGATCAAGGCTATTCACAATGAGTCGCACAAAACAGAAAAACATAATTTTTTCTGAAATATCATTTTTTGTGTCACTTATTGATGAATCAATTCAGTCACATCACATTTTGATCAAAAATTTTTTTTTTCAAATAGAACCCCTATGGGCCACCTACATGTCTCTCTAGAACATACATTCAGGAAAAAATGACATCATTTTTGTATTTCGGTGCAGTAACAAATTGTATACATTTAAAAATCTACAACTTGTTCATGAGTTTCCTTGCAGTTCGAATATTTTTTCAACTTAGTAAGCTGTGGAAAACAACATTTCTGAATCTTGTCAACTAATTGTGTTTCGCTGTCATCTTTCATCTCAACTTTCGAAAATTAGTCAACTTCCGGGAATTAGTTTAGTAGAAATGTAAAATCAAAATTATAGGTTCACAAGAAGTGAACAGGTTGATATGTTATTAATTTACGGAGAATGTCTTGAAAACATTTTCGCCGCTTGTCAGTTATACGCTGAACAATACCCACACAGAAGACACCCACAAAGAACCTTTTTCAAAAATGTGGAGAGAAGATTCCGAAAAGAACCCAACAATGAAGAAGAGGATCGTAAGTGAGGAGGCAGAAATGAATGTTTTCCATATCTATTTATTTTCGAGAGTTGAGATGAAAGATGACAGCGAAACACAATTAGTTGACAAGATTCAGTAATGTTGTTTTCCACAGCTCATGAACTAGTTGTAGATTTTTGAATGCATACAATTTGTTACTACCGAAATACAAAAATATGTAATTTTTCTCCTGAATTAATTTTTGATCAAAATGTGAAGTGACCGAATTGATTCTTCAATAAGTAACACGAAAATAATTTTTCAGTAAACATTATGTTTCTCTGTTATGTGCGACCCATTGTGAATAGCCTTGACCAAATCTCATTTATCCACGGGGTAAAATAAAAAAACAATTTTAATTTTGTTTAAAAAAAATGACATTTGACATAAGGTTTGAACTTGTTTTGACCTGTTGAACTTGAATATGTAAAAATATACAGGGTGTTCCATTTGAAAAAACAAAGTTGCTGGCATTTCCAGAAAAACCGGAAGTCCCCCATATTGGATTGTAATGTGATCAAATCCGAAATAGTTGCTTATATAACTGTACCAAATTTCAGAAAAATCCGTTCACGAATGCAGAAGTTACAGGGGTGGCCCGATATCCTGTGTCACCCGGTATGTGGCCTGCATAAAAGAATACATGGCATCATTGGTACTTTTTTTGCTTGGAAGCCATATTGGTGTTCTGCTAGTATGTTGTGTTTCCAAGAAACACAAAACTCTTTTTTTTTGCTAGTTTTTCAATGATCTCAGCAACAAAGGTTGGTACTAGAGAAATTCGTCTATAATTCGTAGGATCATCCATATCTCCTCCTTTGTGGATTAGTATCACTATCGCCGTATTCAGAAAATTCCCATTTTTTCCCTCTGTTTGAAATGATCTGTTGATTAGCTTGACAAGTACTTGGAGGGTCTCTTCTGGTAGATTTTCGATTTTTATAGAGTTTATATTAGCCTCACTTGTATGTTTGTTTGTTTGTTTGTTTGTTTGTTCGTAACGGACTCCTTTGGGCGCGATTTTGACCCACTTCCAGACGTACGAATGATTTGAAATTTGGCAGGTGTACATAATTCCGGTGACAATGCATTAAGAAATTTTCGTGTGAAAAAAAAAAACAAAATGACGGCTCCAAAATGGCGGACGAGTTTTGTGATTATGGTCCGATTCTATTCAAAATTGGAGAATAATAGTTAAAAAAATTAAATAATAATAGTTTGAAAAACTAAAAAACACGCTTTAATAGAAAACAAAACTAAAAAGTTGCAAATGAATAATAGTTTTAAAAACTAAAGAACACGCTTTAATAGAAAACTAAACTAAAAAGTAGAAAATAATTTTAAATGAGTTTGAAATAAGAATACAGTGATTAACAACAAATTTATTTCATCGTAAAAAAGCGTGGGGTGCTTTTTAAGATATTTTCATAATGACTCTACTTTTACCAATATCTGTCCATGAAATATTAACAACAATTGACATCAAGCACCCCACGCTTTTTTACGATGAAATAAATTTGTTGTTAATCACTGTATTCTTATTTCAAACTAATTTAAAATTATTTTCTACTTTTTAGTTTAGTTTTCTATCAAAGCGTGTTCTTTAATTTTTAAACTATTATTTTTTTATAGAGATTCCATCTATTCCAGCTGAGTACTTGTTCTAAAGTATTTTTTGTTGTTGAATTCCCGAATTAAAAATAGCGATAAAGATAAATAATGTTTGTTATCCACCCTATTTTGCCATTCTACTACTTGCAAAAATGTAAGGGAAGCAGGGGAGAACTAATTCTCGCATCACCTTGACTTTATGAGATGTCACTTATTCATTATCCTATCAAAAATCAGTACAAATTAGGAAAAACACTCTGATGAAATTTATGCAATCAATAAATTTCAATATTGATTCTGTAACGAATTCGATGCAAAAATCAACCTGTAATTTTCAATTTATTTTTCAGGCCCACAGAAACCAACAGAATAATCTGGAAGTTCACAGAGCTTTCCCAGCATTCAGAAAATCATGGTGTAGGATCAATTGCGGCTAGGTATGACCTCGAAAATGGTCCAGGTATGCCCCAAACTGTTTCGACCCAGTTCAATTGTGAAGGAACAACTTTATCGGGGATTGATTTCCAACTGCTAGGGCTGGGATATAGGTTGTCTCTGGTGAAGAGGCGATTTATATCGGGGAAGTACATTTGCGATGGTGACCAAAAGTTCAGTTCAGGCACTGGAACGCCATCTACTGTGTCATCTGTTGGAGATCCTAATTGCTAGCATTCCTACATATCCCCTGTGCAATACCCAGTCTGTATCTTATATATTTGTATTTCAACTATTTTTATTTATGACTATTTCCATGTTACATAGCATATATATTATATATAGTTTATGAATGCTATTTTATAATTAAATAAATGGTTGAAGCACCATTTCTATCCTTATTTCAGTTGACCTTATCAAACCAGTTAGGCCAAGTTTGAGAGGAATCAATTCCCAATCAGTTGATTAGAAATTGTGCAAAATTAGTTTCCCCAAAGTTCTGGAGATGTTTGAAAATATCA
This sequence comes from Gonioctena quinquepunctata, assembly GCA_018342105.1. NCBI lineage: Eukaryota > Metazoa > Arthropoda > Insecta > Coleoptera > Chrysomelidae > Gonioctena > Gonioctena quinquepunctata. Next base: position 15,814 of record JAFIRS010001962.1, read on the forward strand.
AGAGATTGATGGCACTGGATCAGTGAAATATTTTGGAATACTGAAGTATATCACTCAATATATGATAGGTAACATGAATCGAATTCACAAATTCAAAAAACCCTAAATTTGAATACTTTAACACATAGAAGACTTGAAATCGATCTGGTATCTCTCCATAAAATTATCAATGGCAGTATTGATTGTCCTGAAATTGTTGAGCTCACCTCACTTTCTGTAAATGCTAGAAGAAGTAGAAATAGTGACATTTTCAAGATCCCTTTTTGTAGAACAAATTATGGTCAAAACGAATCCCTTAACAGAATATTGAAGTCAGCAAACACTCACAACAACAAGCTTGAGCTGTTCGGTTCATCTTTACCATCCTTTAGAAAAGCAGTTAAAAAATTGTAATAGTTTTAATTTTTAGTTTTAACATAATCTTAGTCATCTGTAAAATGTATACTTTGTACATTCTTTTTGTAATGGTATAATTGGCTTGTCCCTTAATAAATAAATAAATAAAATTCATGAATTCAAGATGGCGGCTCCAAGATGGTGGACGAGTTTTGTTATTAATAGTCCGATTCTATACAATATTGGTATTTTGGGGTTGGAGTTAATGAATTTTTCTTCAAATTTCAAGAATTAAAAATGGCAGCTCCAAGATGGCTATGGGTTTTTAACCGACGAAACCAAAAAGGAGGAGGTTCTCTATTCGACCCGTATATATTTTTTTCCATCATATTTTTTTATGTATGATCACGCGTAACTTTTTACTGAGGCGTCCGATTCCGATAATTCTTTTTTCAGTGGATAGGGTGTACTTCGAATTTGGTACTGGGTTCTTCGATTTGGATAATTCTTTTTTTAATAGATAGGGCATACCTTATATTTGGATTTCGAAAGGAATTAGCCACCCTTACAGGTAGAAAAATAGGGGATAATTGATTTTTCACTAGTGAACATTGGCACACACATACGTAGTTGACAATGACAGATCGCTACTGACATTATTCTTGTTCCACATCCGTCAAAATCAGTATATTTTATGAGAGGATGGAATGATATACAAAGTAATGAAATAAACTAACCAGAACAACGAAAATAATTTATATTACAACAAATAGTAAAAGTAGATAATCATATTATTTAACTGGTAATAGTTGAAGTAAGGTGGGTAAGTAAGTATTTTGGAAGTAATCAAAAAACAAGTAGGCAGTAATTGGTAGATTTTAGCCACAAAAAATTGAAAAATAAAAACTTTTTAACAAAAAATTAAACCGACGAAATACGGAACTGAAAAGTAAAAAATAAAAACTTTTTAACAAAAATTAAACCGACGAATAAATCAACTGAAAAGCAAAAAATAAAATAAACCTTAGTCTAAATGATAATTGAGCTCCTAAACTAATGTAAGTAACTGATTTTGAGTCAGCGCCAAACAAACTAGCAATTGAATTAGGTGAAGCGTAAAATGATGGCAGCGAGATGCACGGCTGCGTTTTGATGACTTCTTTCATAGATAATGATCTTCGATAATTGTTTGTTTGGCGCCGACTCAAAATCAGTTACTTACATTAGTTTAGGACTCATATCATTCAACTAGAAGGTTTTAGTCTATTTAAATTTTTTAATTTTTTTTTGATCTAGGCGTATAGAAGGTTTATTTTATTTTTTGCTTTTCAGTTGATTTTTTCGTCGGCTTAATTTTTTGTTAAAAAGTTTTTATTGTGATCTATGGTCGTATTCTATTCAAAGTTGCTATTTGGGTGTTTTTGAAAATGTATTAATTTAAAATGGCCGAAAGATTTTCTGATTTATAGTCTGACCCTTAAAAGAATTCCATCTAGGCTTTTCAAGGTAAATTAGATTTTTTCTCAAAATTAATTCATACTGGCGGTATTATTTATAAAATTAAACGAAACACTATTGAAAATACAAGACTAGTGACACAACACCCGACAATGGAAAAAACTCAGATCAATATGATCTCATCGCAATTTTCTTCGAAACTATTTGATCGATTTGATTGTAATTTTTTGCATAGTGATCCGTCAGGAAAGGTCCATAGTTCACACATGTATAATTCCATATAAAGGGTGATGGACAATATAAGTCCATATCACACGTGAAACATTCAGTTCAACCGATGTGAATGAAACTATAGAACGGCAAGTAAACAATTTGCAGTGCCTGTTGTCACTTAAAAGGCGGGCTAATGGAAAAAATAAAGTAGCTGTTGGTGCAAACAAATATTTAGGTGGAAACAAAAACAGTTTTTACAGCAGAACAGAAAATCAAGCTCGTGAAACACATTAAAGATATGGAGACGAGGATGTATGGACTAATGTGACAAGATATTTTATCAACTTGCCGTAAAAAATAATATCACCTACCCTTTTCACAGAGAAAAAGCTGGATATGATTGGCTGAGAGGATTTCGTCAGCGGCATCCAGATATAGCCCTTCGTGCTCCAGAGTCCTCTTCAACTGCGCGAGCAAGAGCCTCTAACAAACCTGTAGTAGATAAGTTTTATTCTGTGTTGAAAGTTATTCAACAGACGAAAAACATTCCATGCCATCGAATCTACAATGTTGACGGGACGAGCGTTTCTACGGTACCCACCAAAAACACAAAGGTGTTTACAGGAACTGGACGTAAACAGGTAGCACGAGTTACATCAGCTGAAAGGGGGGAGACTACGACAGCTGTAGTTTGTATGATTGCTTCAGGAACTTTTGTTACACCCATGTTTATCTTTCGAAGGGTTGAAGATAGAACTAATGGATGGTGCACCGCCAGGATCCACATGGGATGTAATTCATTTGGATGGATAAAACTGGACGTTTTCACCGAATGGTTTGATAATTTTTTGAGCCACACGAAACCTCCTGCAGATGACCCGGTGCTGTTGATTTTAGATGGCCACCTTTCACACATAAAAAATTTGGAATTAATTTTAAAAGCTCGGGAAAACCACGTCACCATTGTCTGCCTGCCTCCACACTGCACTCATAAACTACAACCTTTAGATGTCAGTGCCCTTGAGCGTTTACCATAATCAACCACTCAAAAAATGGATGAACAACAATGTTGGCAGGCTAGTGATTGTATTTCAAATCGCAAATATTTTTGGAGAGGCTTACTTAAAAGCAGCAGTCCCATTATATAATAATAATATATATTTTTACAATTAAAATGCAAACAATACATTAACATAGAAAACGTCAAAGGCAACAATTTTCAACAAAAGAACTCCTCGAGAGTATAATAAGTTTTTTCAAGTAAAAATCGCCTCCGTTTGATCTTGAAAACACCAACATTAGGAGCACATTGTAATTCAGAACTCAATTTATTGAAGATCTTGCAGCCCATATAAAATAGATTTTTCTGATCAAAAGAAGTTCGATGTTGCGCTGGAATCAGTAGATCTTTAGATCGGGTTGGATAGATGTGAGCAGTTTTATTATTCAAGAAATACTCTTTATTTTTATAAACATAAATAGAAATTTCATAAATATAAAGGCTTATGAATGTTAGTATTTTCAAGCCCCCGAAATCCACTCTACAGGATTGGGAAAAACTTGGGGTTTTTTATGATTCTAATTGCAAATTTCTGTAGGGTTAAAACTCGTTTTGCATGTGGACTGGTCCCCCAGCATAATATACCATATCTATGACAACGTTAGAAGGTTATCCCTACTACAGTAGTTTGCAATAAATTTCAGTGCATAACAACTTTTGGAGAGCCTGCCACAGAGATCATCTATATGAGGTTCCCATTGCAGCCGGTAGTCAAAAAACATACCCTACATCTTCACACAGTCAGTAGAGAAAATTCTTTGATCATTATCACCGAGAATAGTGAAGTACTCGTTGGTGGATTAACTACTAAATTTCATGCATACAGTTTTATCAATGTTTAGGCTTTTGGCCTTCCCCTACTTTGGCCTTCCCCTACCTAAAAACCAATTCTTCTCCTAGATGCCCGAAGTGTGGCTATTAATAGAAATTCCATAGGCGTACCAAATTGTTTGGTATAGGCGATACACGAGACGTAGTTTTTGGCGGACGAGTTTTTTTAATATGGTCCGATTCGATTCAAAATTGGCATGTGGAGGTTTTTGGGGTCGGAGATTATGAATTTTTTGTCAAAATTCATGAATTCAAGATAATAACTGCACTACCTATTTATTAATCAAACAAACTTAACCTTTCAAACGCTGCTTGCCAAGACACTGGTGTAGATTCGCCTGCCAAAATAAATCGTATCCACTCGTGTTTTCCCCCTCTCTACCTACCAAACGGTCGTTTCAATATTGGACGAGCTCTACCTCTTGAGTGAGCTGTATTGCTGACTCCTTGTTATCACCTCTAACTAAGACATTAGTATCATCCGCATATGGAATGATTTTCACATCGGGAGACAAATTAGTGAGGTGTATAAGCAGATCATTGATATAGATTATGAAGAGTGTAGGCCCTAAAATGGATCCCTGTGGTATGCCCTTCGCTAGAAGACATTTTTCACTTTTGACGACGCCAATATGAACACATTGTTCTTGGCCCTTTAAAAAAGATTCAAAGAGTCTTAGAGGTAGCCCACGTATGCCGTACCCAGGTAGTTTAGATAACAATAGTTTGTGATTGACATTATCGAAAGCACGGGAGTAGTCAACAAAAAGTCCGTAGATTAGATATTTCAGATCAAGGATGTCAGCAATATATTGATTGAAGGAATAGAGTGCTGTTTCTGTACTTCGCTTTTTGATGAACCCGTGTTGGCTGTTAGCAAATAGATTATTGTTGATAAAGAATGACACTAGTTGATTTTTCATGTTCAACTCAAATAATTTTGAAATACATGAGAGCAAACTCATGCATCTGTAATTAGAATAAATATGTTTATCATTCTTTTTGGAAATGGGCGATACAAGTGCAAATTTAAGACAGTCGGGAAAGTTACCATTTTGAACAGATAGGTTAATTAAGTACGATAGGACTTCACTGATCTCAGAGCCACATTTTTCCAACAAGTTATTGAAGTTATTAAATACCATCAATGGGTTTGCTAAAACGGGCATATATCCATCCAACCTGGATGTGTTCACCGAAGCTGATTACGTCGCTGCTGCAACAACCGAAAATTCAATAAAAATTCCAGTGTAAAGGAGAGCTAATGGGTGTAAAGAAGAGCCTAATGGGTTTAAACCCAGAACAACTGCCACCAATGGATCTCTCGTCATTGCAAGACTTCGTAGCTTCGCGGAATAAAACACCATCACCGTCAGCAAACCCTATAAGTGAAGAGTATTTCTCAGTTCGCAGCCCTTATAGTCACTAATGCCATCCACAAACTACGCATGCAACCGAAGTTGTGGTGGAGGCGCACTACAGGAAGATCTCATTCACAGGGCAGAAATGGGCATCGCTACAGTAACACGGTGGATGGAGAAACACGGCCTAAAACTAGCGTGCCACAAAACAGAAGCCATTGTGTTGAAGGGTCCACGAAACAAGGAAGGCATCACCCTCACATGCGTGGAGACAGCAGTATCAAACCATCGAAGCACCTAAAATACCTGGGAATCACTCTGACTGATAATGGAAGCTTTGGGGAAACACATCAGGCGAACCTCCAAAAAAGCAGAGGAGAGGGTGGCCGCCCTGGGTAGAATAATGCCAAACATCGGAGGACCCATGTATGATAAGAGAAAAGCGCTGCAAGGCATGGTGCGATCGATACTGCTGTACGGTGCACCCATATGGTACAAAGACATGAGAGTGATAAGCTATAAAAACAGAATCAAAAGAGCTGATAGAAAGAGATTGCTGAGATTAGCCAGCGCCTACAGAACAGCGTCTACTGACACTCTAACGGGCCACGGGTGCTTTAAAAACTGTCTGAAGAGAATAAGGAAAGCCGATGATGAATATTGCGTTTACTGCCAAGACACTGACGATGTACGACACACACTATTCAGCTGCCCAAGATGGACGGTGCACAGGCTCACGGTAAATACATACCTGGGGTAGTCCTGAGAGAAGATAACATAATCAGCAATATGACTGAATCCAAAGAAAACTGGAAGGAAATACATTCTTCACCACCACCGTGATGAAAACAAAGGAGAAAGAGGAGCGAGAAAGACAAGGTAGATAGATAAGTTAGGTGAGCAGCCGCTGTTTCTGATGATATATCTTCACGGTGATTCCGGAAACAGAGAGGATAAGAGGAGGTTTCAGTGGGTATGCCAGCCAACTTGCTGGTGAGTCCCACACTACGATGACCCGATGGATTCCAAGCGCCTGGTGTACATCAAGTATTCCCTCCTACCAAAAAAAAAAAAAATACATCCATTGTCAAATATTGAAGGCAGAAGTCATTTGAAAAGAACACGAGGTGATACATCATATACCATATAAAAATTATTTGGAGGAAAAAACAAAAAAAAGACGATAAAAAAAAAAAAACATTAAAACACAATGTAAAAATAATTGTTCCAAAAAAGAAATAGAAATGGAAAGGTCTAGTCAAAGGAATGTCAAACAAAAGGAAGAAAATTAATATATCTGAGTCCCAGTCATCCGAAGAAGAAGAAGACACGACAGAATGCCTATTCTGCACGGAAACAAACAGTGGCGAGGGATGGATAAAATGTTGTGTATGCCAAAAATGGGGTCATGAAGCTTGGGCATGGATAGATAGCAATGATCCTGATGAATTCACCAGGAAAAAACCTCTTAGAATTTTTAAAGATTGAAACAAATATAATTTGTTTCTAGTATTTTTTTTAGTTTGATTTTGATTATTTAATTGGTAAAACTAATTATAAGAAATATTAATTCTTTTAATTTTCTTTTCTTTTCAGATTTTTTTTAAGATTTTTCCATTTAATGATGATTATGGCGAGATTTGTTATTTCAATTATTATAGATTATATTATTTTTTTAAACCTTTACTTAACTATTGATCTCATATGTAATGATTGTTATTAGTGATTTTGACTATTATTTAAGATGACTGGCTCATCTTAACTAAGATCTGTAAGATAAAATAAGGATGAATTGATCTCAATGTGGAGTAATTGCTGTTTTGTGTAAAATCTACTAAGTTATTTTTTATTTAATTCTATCAAAACCTAGAATATTCCCAAAATAGTGGCAACATGATCCCCAGGATCATGTTGCCCCTACCGTAGGGATGATCTTGGACACCGGGGTCTACAAGATGAGCCCTGTGTAGTCAATCAATCAATATATACTTTATTGTCTGAAGAGTTGATTCTTATTGACAAAGCATGAAAATAGAAAAAAAATAAGAAATGTATAGATAATTAGATACGTGAATGTCAAATGGATAAAATGTACAACATAAAAGATAAATATTACATATATGAATAAAAAACATATTGTCAATCTCCTTTAAAAAAGAAGGACTATTGAAACAACACATTATAAAATACGATGTCATTAACAAAAGGGTAACTAACAATTACCACCCTTAAGATTTAACAGTAGTCTTTTATAATAAATCAAAACATATAAGGTAAAAAATACAATAAAATAAATGAATGTCAAGTGGATAAAATGTACGAACATAAAAGATAAATATTACATATATAAATAAAAAACATATTCTCAATCTACTTTAAAAAAGAAGGACTATTGAAACAACACATTATAAACAAACACATTATAAAATAAGATGTCATTAACAAAAGGGTAACTAACTAACTAACAATTACCACCCTTAAGATTTAACAGTAGTCTTGCATAATAAATCAAAACATATGAGATAAAAAAAAAATTCAATAATATAAATATCCAGTATCAAATCAATTCCCATAAGGAACTATAGTATATCATCATAATATTCCTGCAGGTTATAATAAGCTTTCTGCAATAGAGCCTTTTTTACAGTCTTTCGAAAGTTCTTCAGAGAAGTTATGTTTCTATAACTGGCTGGCAGATGATTATATATTTTTTTGCTTTCATCATGATGGAGTTTTTTGTCAGACTAGATTTAGGTAAGGGTAAGGGAACACAACCTTCATTTCTTGTTTTATGTTTTCGTGTTTCAGTAGGTGTTGAACCATATTTTGTGTGGATGAGGCATACAGTTTCCAAAATAAATAAACAAACGAGTGATGATATTTGTTGGCTAATAAAAAGTGGTTTGCAGTGATCGTGATATTGAGCTTTACACAGGTATCGGATTGCTCTTTTTTGTAGAATAAAAACACATTGAAACAGCTGGTTATTGCATAAACCCCAGAAGGCAATGCCATACCTCAAATGTGACTCAACTAGGGAAAGGTAGACCATCCTAGCCGAGGCTACGTTTAATTCTCTTGAAACAATTTTCATTGCAAAGCAGCTAGAGGCTAACTTCTTGCTCAAGGTCGTTACATGCTCATAAAATTTTAGCTTGTTGTCTATAATTAGACCTAGAAACTTAGTTTGTGGCTTATTTGTTATAATCTGGTTATCTAAGTACAAATTATCAAAGTCAAACTTAAAGGTGACTAGATTTGTTTTTTTTAAATTGAAACAGAGTCGATTGGAGTCACACCATTGCTTAATTTTTTCTAGATCGAGAGCAATTGATTCTTTCAAGTGATTTATGTCTTTGCTATGCCATAGAATGGTGGTGTCATCCGCAAAGAAAGTGAATTTTCCTTGGATGCGAATGGTGGCTAGGTCATTTAGATACAATAAAAATAGAATAGGACCTAGAACCGACCCTTGTGGAACGCCCATTGCGACTTTGCCACTGTTAGAGTAGTTTTCCTGTATTTGTACTACTTGACTCCTTTCTGACAAGTACGTGCGGAACCAGTCTAATGAGGAATTTCCGAAACCGTAAAATTCCACTGTTAGATAAAAGTAACATATGTATTTTCTAGCAACGAGAAAAAAGCATCATTTGTGCTTTTCGATCTCATGGCACACAATCAAACGCCTTGGAGAAGTCGCAAAATACCGCCGCTACGGTTTCTCCATTATTCAAAGTAACATATGTATTTTCTAGCAACGAGAAAAAAGCATCATTTGTGCTTTTCGAGTTTTGAAATCCAAATTGGGCATGGCTTAATATGTAATTTCTGGTAAGATGTACCATCATTCTTCTTTTGACTAGTTTTTCTATTATTTTGGATAATGTTGATAATAATGAAATTGGGCGAAAGTTCGAGGGATCATCTGAGTCACCACCTTTGTACAAGGGGATTACAACTGCTTGTTTCAAGCAGGAAGGGAACTGTCCCATTCTGAAGGAACTGTTAATTGCCTCAGCTAGGGTGAGTAGGACATGGTCAGGTAGATTTTGAAAAAATTTTACAGATAGGCCGTCCATACCCGATGAGTTCTTATTTTTTATTTCATTGATAACCTCTTTCAGCTCAAATATGTCAGTATCTTCAAGGTGAAAATTTTGTGCAATGCTAACATACTTCAGATAGTCTAAAGAGTCGACCTGTGAATTGAGATTGGTTGTGAGTTTGTGGCCTATGGAGCAATAGAAGTTATTTAAAATATCAGGGTCAATTTCAATATTGATTGGTTGTGATTTATTTTTTCCTCTTAGTTCATTAATTATCATCCAATTCTCTTGTTTTATTTTTTGAGTTTTTTAAACGATTTTTGTAGTATGTCTCTTTTGCATTATTGATAACTTGTTTATATATACGTTTGTAAGCATTGAAATAAGTTATAAAAAAACCATTTTGTACTTGTTTTCTTATGGTATGCAACGACCTCAAGTTTCGTGCAGATATTTTGATGCCTTTAGTTATCCACGGTTTTTTATTTTTTATTTTGAGCTTTTGCAATGGAAAACAGTTCTCAAATAAGGTTGATAAATAATTATGAAATGTATTGATAGGTTCCTTGGAATATTTGAGAGTGTTCCATGGTATCTGTTGACATTTCTTCTGCAATTTTATGAAATTTTTTGCACTAAAAATCCTGCCATACCTAAAACCATTTTTATGAGGTGTGATATTGAAGTTGTTGGACTGGAAAAATACTGCTTCATGATCAGAGATACCTGCAGGAATAGTACAACAACTAATACTATGTCTATCTAAATTTGAACACATATAGTCAATTATAGTAGCAGAATTTTTGATGATACGTGTTGGTTGTTCAACATGCATCATTATGTTGAAGGAGGACAACAAATTCCTTACATTTTCTCTAGCTAGGGAGTATTCAGCAAAATTTACATTAAAATCACCGGCTAATATGATGTGAGCATTAGGCGGCAAGCTGGATAAAAGAGTTTCAAGTTTTTCTAAAAAGGTATTCACATCAGAAATGGGTGCTCTGTAAAGGCAGATAAGGAATATATTATTTTTCGCTCATGTACTAGAGAGAATTCAAACTCTTTTTCCACTATTAGGTAGTCATATCTATCTACAGCAATAAGCCTGAGATTGTGAATTTTATTTTCATTCCCTAAAATCATAGTACCACCATTCTTAAATTGATTCCTGCAATTCTTAGCAACTAATACATAATTTGGAATATAACAAGTTTCAGAATTTAGTAGCCAGTGTTCAGTTAGTAAGATGAAGGTTGGCAAACCCTGCTCCTCTACAAATATCGCAAGATCATCGACTTTATATCTGATACATTGAATGTTCAATAATATAATTGATAATGTGCTATCACCTAATCTATTGTGGAGTCTTCTCGAGTTTTCGCTAAAAAAGAATTCAGTTCTGATGTATCACATTCAATTTTATCATTGTTGATTAAATTACTTCCTAGATTATTGTTGAGAGTTTTCAAAACAATGTTATTACAAGATAATCTGAAGTTTAGGGTAACTTCTACCTTTTCAGTTACTTCAAATTTACTTCTGTGTTGTTTGCTGTCACTAATAAAAGTAATTGAACAGTTTCTATTTGCTTTGGTGAAGTGGCTGATAGCCTTTCTTATAATATTGATGATGACTCTATCAGAGCTTGAGTGACATTCTGAAATAATTAATAAGTTAGTTGTTTTACTTATGTTCAAAATATTCCTTAATGCTAGGTTTAGAGATCTGGAGTTGCTTACATTGATGGTATTGAACAGAATCATAACAAAGTCTTTCTGGCCATATTGTAATGTATCACAGAAAATGTTTTTTGTTATATCAGACAGCTCAGTGTTGGGCTTGATGATTTCGTCCAAGTTAAGATTCAATTTGTCCTATTTATGATTGAGAACAGAGGTTTTTTGAATCCAGTTGCGTATTGGTCCCCGACAATCATAATCCTATGTTGAGGTGGTGATGCATCATCCACATGAGTCTCAATTTCTTCTGGAGTCACATGGGTCTCCATCAGTTCCCTTTCTAATGTAGTGTACTCTTCAGTTGCATCATGACTTCCATTCATTATTCGATTGCTGAATCCGATTCACATTCAATAATTTCTACAGTGAAATCGGAATTTTGATTTTTTTTGAGATTATCACGCACTGTTTTGACTTTATTTCCTTTTTTATTTCTAGTCTTCTCTTTTTTTTCGTCCTTTTTTTTTCTGATTTTCTTCATTTTTTTCACTTTTTTTGGAGATTGATCAGTTCCTTTGATACAGGAATTTATATCTTTGTTACTTTCATTTGTCAAGATGTTGTCTTTTAATTCATTTTTTATTTCTAACAACTTTTTGTCAAGTTTGTTATTCAGGTCAATCAATTCCTCTATTTGATTTCTTAGCAGGAGTACTTCGGCAAGATGTGAATTTTTTTCTTCCATCAATTTCAATTCAGCCTTCATCACATCTAGTTTCTTTTCTTCAAGATTATCACTTAGTTCCTTCATCAAGACTTGCTGGCTCTCGATTTGTGCCTGATAGCTTTTTTCTACTTCAACAACATCCTCCTCAAAAGCCTGAGAAGTTCTCCGAATTTTTAAAATGTAGGCTTCTTTTTCTCTTTGTTCCTGTTTCATATCTGCTATTAACTTCTCCATATTGACTTGTTCAACGTTATTTTCCTGATCTTCTGCTTTTTGTGCACATAATCCAGAGCAGTAGATTTTATGTTTATCCACAATCATATGTCCTTTGTTTCTTCCAAGGCAACTTTTGTGAAAAATATTGAAACAAAATATACAGACATAGTTGTTCAGATCTTTCTTACAGCATTTAAATTGAAAATCCATCTTGTATCTTGGTCATACACTCGGGGGTCGGGGAGAGTCAATATCTCTTCTAATTCAGAATAGGTAGACAATTGTCCTGAGTCAGGTCCTGCTTTTCCAAAGCATGTATTCTCGTTCGTTGAAGATCAGTCACAAAAAACGTAGGAAATACTTAGCTGATAAGAAATGGAATTCCAAAACACACAGGTCAATACTCTCCAAGATAAAAACACAAAATTTTAGGCGAGATATAAATTAGACTGATAATGAGCGTTTTTTTTTGGGAACAGTTTTTTGGGAACAGTTATTGTTTGGAGATTAATTACTTTTTACACAACAAAACAAATCGTAGATCCATAACTTTACTAATCACTGTAAAGAGGAAAATGTACACTTTAGAATGATGTTAAACACAGCTATTATTTATAACTTAAACACACTTAAAAAATAGAATGTTTAGGAGCATTTATAAACCGAGACATTCACATTGAATGAACTCACATGACTGTGTGTGTGTTTTAAAAATTGTGAATAATAATAAAAGATAAAAAAATTAAACATTTTAAGTTTGACATCAGGTAGACAGATACATTTACTATAAATAAACGCTTTTACATCTGCATTAAGTTGAATATCGCTTAAACTACAAGCATTCTCCCTTAGGTGGATCATCTCGTACACCTTTCCCCTACTTTCGTTTTTGAGTTATGATTTTTTTTCCACGATACTATTTGATTTTTAGAATTACAAATTTTATAAATAAAAGGAATTTTCCATGGTTTTTTATAATATTTCAAATTTTAAGTATATATTTTTGCAGACGACTACGTAACTTTAAGAACGCCGATAGATGTTCTGTCCTTATTTTCAGTAATAAGTAGTCTTAAAAACGTCTATTGGCGTCGAAATTCAAAACCTGTAAAAATACACAATTTTTTTTATGTTTCTATAACGAATAACGTGAAAAATTACAGGCTCTATTACCTCATAATTACAAAAAGCTGTCTGTGTCACAGCGTGAACGATTTCGGATTTCTCTGTGTCCTTCAACGTGTAGAAGTTAATTTTCTGGTCAATGACTTTATGATCATTTTTAACTTTTTAGTCCATATTGCTGAAAAAGCGTGTTTTTTTAGTTTTTTAAACTTCCCTACTATGGGTATCAATTGAAACTTCATCAAATTTATTTCAGAGAACATAGATATGGGTTGTTGGATAATAATTAGGGAATGAGGTGGGTTTCGAATAAATAAAAGAGATAATTTCGATAACAGAATCTTTATTATATAACTCTTTAATTTAAAAATTATTAAAATAATATTCAAGTGCGTTCGATGTACACTAAATGAATCAGAACTTGCAAGCAAACGCATCTACACAAAAATATATATGATTAATATATCGACCATAATTTCTCAGTTTTTCTGATTTTATTTAGCAGAAACACGAGTGCACTGGTGAGAGATCTTTTTTTTTGTAAAAATGGGACGTCCAATGGTATGGCTGCAAAATTCAAATTAACATTTTCCTGCGAATTTTTGACGGACTCGGTTAGATAGATGGACGCATGGAACAAATGTAAGCATTTGTAGACCAGTATATTTAGAAAAAATCGCAAGATGCTTAATATCAATCAGCATAATATGATTATTAACTAGCTAAAATATATCTCTTACAATTAGTAGGCTCTCAACAAACAATGAGCTCTCAAATCTCTTGAGGAATCATTGTCTATTCCTAGTAGCTTGTGACTGTTCATAGTTTAGTCAAATGTTATATATAATATTTGAGCTGAAATATTTAGATATGGAAATGTTTGATTTAGATAAATGTGGTTCATGTTATGTTAATATTCATTACAGAACTCGAACCTACTAGGAGTATTTGATAGGAACATATTATTTATTCGATTTATTAGGTATCTCTTACACACTTATATCCCTAAATATACTGAACTACTGTTGATTATTACAAAGGTAAGCTGAGTTAAACAAGGACAGCAAATATTCTTTAGTAAATACCATGATACATTTTCATATTAAAATTGGTCTTTACAAAGATGTAGCACGGTTTGGTTCACAAAAAACATTTTAGTTGTGGAACAGTACCGAAAGTTCCTGGCTACTACCCTGTAAAAGTGGCACTGGCTGCAGAAGGGTACAACACTGACTTTTCACTGTCTTGTCTTCAATGATTGGTGTATCCTCACTATTTTCTGGCGATCTGACGTTTCTGTTATGGATTCACTGGGACTAAAACTGAAAATAAAAAAACGCGTCGCATTTAAAATATTTCATGATATTTTGAGAGAAACTATGTAGACTCATCTATCATACATATCCCTTCAATGTTTCTCTAATATGTATAGTATTTTCAATGTCAGTTGAATGAGTTAATCTTCAACTCAAAATATAGGGTTCGTTCAAAATCGTGTGATATGTGTCGAATAATGAAGGAATACGGAAAGATAAATGAATATGATTCCCCATATAAAGTATATAGTAGACCAAATTGACTGAAAACCGTAGAAACAAGTCGATAACTTCGCTGACCGCTTATTATATTGCATAAATGACCATAAACTACTTTATTGGGTTTGGGGTTGAGGGTTGAATCTATTAGTAGAACAGCGTGGTGTGGTGTGTGACTCTGCCGCTTTAGATTTAAAAACTTAACAAATTCCAACGTTAACAGTTTCCCATTATTAAAATCATTAATTTTGTTTTGAAGGTATACTTGCCATTTCCGAATGTTCGAATTAGGTACAAATGGCTTGTGAATACTCTGCAACTTTACATATATTTCATTTTGAAAATTAATTAGGAAATCAATGAAAACAAATACAGAAGGATGTGGAGAATTTGCGAACGGTGCTTGCTGCTTTTGATGCCCATAAATGGGGTGGAAAATGGCATCCTCGTATATGTAAATGTTGATCAAATAATCAGCAAACAAAGTAACTATCATTTTCTGGTTGAATAGCAGATGATGTAAAAACATGCACATCACCAACATCATGTGGTTCTAGAAACAACAGTCCAAACAGTAAGCAATCCATTATCCAACCTCTCTTCTTTGTTTATTCATAAAATCTGCACCCATTTATAATTTTTTTGTCCAAACAAGCTGATTTATGGATCGCCAACTCAAAATCTATAATAATTTCGGTATATAAAACGAGAGAGAATATTCACTACACTTTCAGTCACAAATTTGTATGTTTGTTTCTGTTGCAGACAAAGGTCTGCTAGCAGATGAAACACTAATGGTACATAATAACCATTAAGGCGTCATGTATTGTGAACAACTGCAACAAAAATCGTGTGCAGTAGTTGGAAGTACCATCCACATAAATATTCTGGCTTAAGCAAATACCTATGCTTTAAATTTGTAAAATAGCTAAACACTAATATATTGGATATATTGGGCAAATTTGTTTGAAGAAAAGAAAGAAAGTTATACGCCACCCCTTCATAATGCAAAATAACCAATGTTTAATACTAATGATTTTAGAAAGCGGGTTGCAGATTTTTTTAATGGGCCACATAGGGTCAAAATTGCAGCTGGGTGGACGTAGGTATATACGGGCCGAGTTTACCTATGAAGATTAAGGCAGACAATTTCCAGCAGTCCGGGTATTACCTGTGGGATTAGTTCATCTACCGTTAAGCGGCCGAGTTTACTATCGCGCATGTCTATTTGTAGTGGTGCAACATATGACATACCTATTGGAGACCATTCGAAGAACATGATGAGCAACTATAACAAGGCGCACAAACTGAAGAACAATGGGAATTTAAAACAAAGATCTTCATGTTCAGACCCAAAGACTTATATCAACTATTTAAGGAATCGTAAAAATAGGAGATGTCGTAGATCATTCTCTGAAATGAAAACGAAAAGTACAAAATTTTAAAGAAGTTGAGGCCACTAGAGATTTTATTCGGAGGCAAATTTATGATCTTTCTAAACAAAACTGAATACTACCCTTAATTTTGTATTTTCAGGCAGACTTAATATATGAAACGATATGTTCTGAACTTTCAGCAAACTGGAAATTTTCCTATAGTCGTCTGGAGAGTCTGGAAAAATGTTAATACCATCAAATACATTCTTTGCTGGTTTAGTTGATCTAATGGAGTTACTTTTAAAGAGTGAATTGACTGTAATCCACTTGTTTTTATCTCTTAAAGTGATGAGGGGTATGTTCTGTCTTTTTACTGTTGGTGGAGTCAGTTTAGTCGGTGGTAAATTGGTCGCGTTAGTGGTTTCTGCGTCAATGTCATCTTCAGTACCTATAATTTGGTTATTGGCATTATTTTCGCACTTTTCGGTATTCCCTGTATAATTTCCGCTAACAAAGGTGCACTCGGGAGCTGGATCTGTTCTTTCGAATCCTGGTGCATGTCATCTTCTGACATGACATTTATACAATTCTCGAATTTATTTGAAAGCTTTATATTATAAGCGGATTTATTGTCTGAACTATTTAAAATGACTACTCTAGAGCTTTTACGAGGGATTTATTATAGATGTTGAAAAGGGAAACATTCTCAATTGAATGTTGAATAGAAATATTTTTCTGTGAATTGAAAAATCCACGATAAAAATGATGTTATTTTTTGTGAATGTCTAACAGAAAACAACTACTTCCATGGCTAAAGCCACACTGGACATTGAACTACATCTGATACATATTCTGAAAGGACCCTAACTCTTTTGAGTTAGGTTAGGTTAGGTTCGACCTTGGAATTTTACTTTCATCGCGCCCAAAGAAGTTGCACTTCAAAAAATAGTCAATTATACTTGCCTGTGCAGCAATGGCTCTATTTCCACCCGAGTTCATACTTATTTTGCTGACAAATCCATACCTAAAGCAATGTAATCAAATATAATATGGTAAGCAGAACTCAGGTCCTTTTAAGACATGCCTGCCTGTTCTTCTTCTTTGGATCTTTCAGTTAGAGCTGGTGGAGCAGACTGTGCCACAGGAGGGGGAACTTCTGGGGGAGTCCAAGCCTTTATTTCGCTGTGGGGTCTGCTACCCAAATCACCTGTAATATTAACGTTTTATTTTGCATAGCCCAAGTATTCGTAAAAAGTGGAAGTGTAGTCTTCATGCTTGCAAAAAATAGATACAGTGTTGGTCAAGAATGGATCATGGAATAGGTTTGTGATTTCCACAAGAGGCGGCACTGCAAGCTTCAGGTAGTCAGGGAGTGACGCCACAACTGGTATGGACCTGCAAAAAGGAACTGACCATGTCAATAAAACCTCGTCTAGCTGATTCGGGTGCCAGGTTATCAGGTATTTGCAAATCCGACGAAGAGGGTGGGAAAACGAACGTGCCCAGGACAGACCCAGGGGGACCAAAGCATACAGTATGAACGTCTGTAGAAGTCTGGATCCGAGAAAAATACAAATACTATTGGCATAATATTCCAGGAAACACACACGGCAAATAATATATTAAAGATCCGCGTCAGAAAAAAAAGCAGACTTGTTGATTTCAAATAGGGGGCAATTGAAAATCATAACGGGGCTCATGACTGGACATGTGCCAGTAAATGAGCAGCTCAATAAAATGGAGCTGTACAATAGCGACCCAACCTGCAGACTATGCGGAAAGGACCCAGAAATAGTGTCACACATACTGTGCAACTGTGGAACTCTGGATTGCAGAAGACTGTCAATTTTTGGGCAGCCAATTGGCAAATCAAACTATACAGCACACACCCAGTAAAGGAATTGTACAAGACGTAATTACTGCATACCTCAATATCCCGATTGAGGTATGCAATAATTGTATGCTTCCCCAGGCATTCGGTTGAATTAACCTCATGGAAAGAGGGATCATAATGAATGTCTTAGATTATCAACTCTCCAAATGAATCCACCATTGGTGAATTATGAATTTTCTTGAATAATGAGTTACCTTTCTAGTAATTTACTTTCCACAAGAAGATAGGCACATGAACTTTTCAATTGATTTCTTAATAACATGCTGATATTTAAGGAGCTATTCTTGGGTCCATTATTTGACAAAAAAAAACTTCATATGAACATATGTCCTAAATGACTTTACTTTTGAACTACAGAAAGTAAAAATTTTAAGATTTTTTTTATGATAACTTTGGTATGAACCATATATATGTTTGTGAAACATAGTATGCATCTTCTATGCATCAAAACGCATTTTCTGCTGTACAACATAATTTTGTATTCTTGCCAGTGGCGCTCGTGCGGGATTTGCACTGAAACATTTTAAAGAGAAATGTGATACGCCACTGCTTTTTCTTAAAGTAAAAATTATTTTTGAAACTCTCATTCCTTTCTGAGCAAATCTGGTCCCTTAATTTTTTTTGTTTGACGTACGGTTTTCGCATAAAAAAATAAAATTCATTCATTTGCATCTCGCTAGAATATTTACGAGAAAAAACAATTTATGTAACTTCATACAAAAATGTATTCAAGAGAATACCTTTCAAACGGAAAAATAAAAAAATTCAAGAAATCTAAATACATTTTGGAATGCTAACACAAAATTACCCTGAAAGCACAAAGAAATAAATAAAATCAGATGTTCAAAATGTGAACCTCCTGCAAATATGCATGCCTCTGCTCTTTTTCTCATGGACTCGCGTACTCTTTGGAAAATACCGGGACTGTATCTAATACTTTCGCAAGAAACTATGATACGATTTCTCAACTGCTCTTCAGTATGAATTGGTGTGCTGTAAACCAATGTTTTAAGATGACCCCACAGGAAATAATCTAAACTATTGAGGTCCGGGGATCTGGGTTGCCATGCCTGTGGTCCTCCACGACCTATCCAGCGATTATTGTAATTTTGGTTTGAATATTTCCGCGCCACATCACTGAAGTGCGCTGGCGCCCCGTCGTGCATAAATCACAGTCGATTTATCACTAAAATGGGAACATCTCCCATCAAAACTGGCAATTCTTCTTCGAGAAACTGCCGGTAATTATGCCCATTCAACCTCGTATGAAGAAAATAAGGTCCAATTAAATAATCACCGCATATTCCAGCCCACACGTTAACGGAAAACTGCTCTTGGTGACGGGATTCCGAAATTGCATGCTCCCAATTTTTGGTGTACTTAATCCGAGACCTTCCTCAATTGAATTCAAAACCGCTACCTCAATTTCTGGTGTTCTTACAGTACGTTGTACTCCTTTTATATGATTGTCTGGTTCAAAACTTCTCTTTTCGCACAACCTACTATGATTGTTTGAAAATGCTCGTGCATCCGGAATATTTATATTTGGAAAGCGTTCTTCATACAACCGCATGGCTTCCAGTGCGTTACCATCAGCAAACCCATACATTTTTTTTTTTATGTTCTGGTTCCCACGAAAAGGGATATCCTGTAATGTTCAGAGAACATCGTGGGAACCAAGGGAAAGAAGGTAGGAGTTGGTGTTCTTCTTAAATTTCTGGAGGTTGTATGCCTCGGGGAACACCTCCCTAGGCAATGAGTTCCAAAGCCTCGCTGTTCGTTGGATGAACGAGTCTTTGGAAAGTGATGTTCTGCAGGTCTCCAAAGTGACCACGAAGGGGTGTGATGACTGAACTTGACGGGTTAATCTCGAAGAGACTGCCAAAGCAGGAACGATTGTTGATATTTCAGAAGAGCATCGCCCATGAAAATATCTATAAAATAGAGACAAATCGCCAACTTTTCTACGGTGTTCCAGACAAGTGAGCGAGTTTGTAAGCGAGGCATCACCGACGAGACGAATTGCCCTTTTTTGGACAGAATCCAATAGCCTCAGGATATGTTTAGGTGCCGCGCTCCAAATATGGGAACAGTATTCCAGGACAGGTTATTGCTGATAGTAATACCAAGCATCGATATGGATGACTTCAGTGGTATGGTTACTCCTGACAAAGTTATGTTAGGCACAGTGAGATCGGCTTTTCTAGAGAAAAGACATGCTTGTGTTTTGTTTGCATTGAATTCTACCAAGTTATTAGATCCCCACTCGAGAATTGTTGCTAAGTCCATATTTATATTATTAACATTTCTTCCTCGTTCATTTCTGGTTTCACGGGCTGATATAGGGGCCCTGGAAGAGAAAGCGGTATGGAGGGTACTATCATCGGCAAAGCTGTGTACTGGACATGAAGTTGCTTTCAACAGGTCGTTGATGTGAAGTAGAAATAGTGTTGGTGCGAGAATAGATCCTTGCGGAACACCAGCATTTATGAGTAGAGTGTCAGATGAAACTCCATCGACCACTACATGGAGAGACCTGTTTGAGAGAAAACTAGCAAGCAGAGAACACAGCTGAGGGGCAAGCCATAAGACGGAAGCTTGGCGAGGAGTCCCTGGTGCCAAACTCGATCGAACGCCTTGGAGATATCTAATGCCACAGCTAAAGTTCTCCATACTTTTCAATAGATAGCTGCCATATATGTGAGACGTAAGCGAGCAGGTCACCAGTTGATCTCTGATGGCGGAAGCCATATTGCCTATCGTTGACAATTCCTGAGTCTTCCAGATATTTCATGAGCTCGATGTTGATGGCTTTTTCCATGACCTTTGAAATAATAGATAGCAGTGCGATAGGTCTGTAGTTGCTAGGTAGGGCCTTTTTGCCTTTTTTAGGGACTGGCTGTACTTTGCAATTTTCCAATTGGACGGAAATACCCCCAAATTGTAAGAGTGGTTGAACAACTTGCAAAGAACAGGTGTTAGTTCGGGGGCACATTTCTTGAGAACAATCGGCGGGATTCCGTCAGATCCACAGGTTTTGTTGGTGTTGAGACCCAGCAAAATCTTTCTGATAGTACGTTGGCGAAAGGTGATCTCGGGCATGTAACTGTCAATAGGTGTAATGTTCGGAGGTTGTTTTCCCGATGAATCCCGAGTGGAATTTCCAGCAAATAGGTGCGCAAAGATATTGGCTTTTTCCTGGGCAGTCGTTGCTAGTGTTCCATCTTCTTTGGTTAGAGGAGGAAATGAGCTGGAAGTGAAGTTTCTTCCCACAGCTTTGGCGAAAGACCAAAATGAACGGGATCCGTTAGGACATTCAGCAAGTTTTGATCTTATTTTGGCATTGTGGGCATCTTTTGAGCATTCTATTGTCTCTTTGCATATGCCTCTAGCCTCGACATATGCTGCTCTGGTCTCAGGGCCCGGATTTTTTAGCCATCGATGGTATGCTGCCTGTTTGGAAGCCACAGCTTTAGAGCAGTTTCTGTTAAACCAGGTCTTATCGGATGATGTTCTTCTTTCGGTATTCGGTATTCGGTATGTAAGTTTGCATCCCCAACATGATGATTTCAGAAATTGTCTCAGCACATCGTGTTGGATCTACTGAAGAGAAACAAACTCTCTTCCATGGAAACGCTGAGAAAAACATACGAAGACCTTCCCAGTCGGCCGAATTGTAATGCCACATGAGACGGGGTGGTATTGTGCAGCTCGATGGTAAATGGAAAGAGCATATTGTGGAGATGAGGGTGTGATCAGAGTTTCCAAGTGGGGCACAAACTTCTGTTCTATACGGGTCAGGATTGGTGGTGAGGAAAAGATCTAGTGTATTGGCAGACTGGTTGTTGACATCAGGGATGCGGGTTGGTAGCTCGACCAGTTGTTCTAGACCATGAGTGATGGCGAAGGCCTCGGCTTGACGACCTGCATCATCTGTTTTATCTGTTATATTTGGAAAGCGTTCTTCATACAACCGCATGGCTTCCAGTGCGTTACCATCAGCAAACCCATACATGTAATGCATATCTGCAAACTCAGAATTCGTAAAATAGACCATGTTTCTTTAATAATATTTTTAATTTTGATTACTTAAATACGTGACAACTAGACTAGGTAGACAACTGTCTCTTACCTACGTTTTTAATCCTTGATAATACCCAATTTCATAACAACATGCAAATGGATGCATTTTATTTTTTTATGCGAAAACCGTACGATAAACTAAAAAAAAACAAGTAACCAGATTTGCACAGAAAAGAATATGGATTTCAAAAATAATTTTTACTCTAAGAAAAAGTTGTGGCGTATCCCTTTTCTCTTTAAAATGATTCAGTTCAAATCCCGCACGAACGCCACTGGCAGGAATAAAAAATTATGTTGTACATATGCCTTTCGATGCATAGAAGATGCGTACACGTTTCATAAAAATATTTAGGATCATACCAAAGTTATCATAAAAAAAAAAGAATTTTTTCTTAAAATCTTCACATTCTTAAGTTCAAAAGTTAAGACCTTTAGGACATATGTTCATATGAAGTTTTTTTCTCAAAATGGACCCAAGAATTAATAACCTCCTTAAATATCAGCATATTATTAAGAAACACCCTGTATACATCAGGGGAGGAAGAGCTAGTAGTGGAATTTCTTCCATTCCAGTTGCAAATGACCAGAAAGAACGAGAACTATTTCGACGTTTCTTGTTCAGAACTAGATTACTCTTGTCTCAGGGCATTGATCTTGTCAGAAGTAACGGTATGCCCTTTGTTTATTCATCACAGCCTTCAATCATCCCTCGTTAATTCACAGTACCAAACGATCCATGGTGGTGATTTCGTCAATTTTTCGTCAGTGTCGTACAGGCACACATAGAATTATGCTGTATGGATCGGGGTTATTGGTAAGTAACAAATCAAGGATGTTGGCATAGTCGCTGTCAAAATCTGGGATACGGGTAGGTTTTCTGGGCAACTGTTCGAGGACAAATCCTATCGCTGAGGCCTTATCTTGGCGTTTTATTGGAGAACGTGAACATTTAAGTCTTTCAAGATGATTATTTCGATGGATGGATAGTTCTGCTAGACGACGAAGTAATGTTTGAGCGAACAATACAAAGAAATATCGACGAAAAAATGGGTAATACATACCTTCTCTAACATTTTGTGTCACTGTAAATGTTTTTCCAGTATCCAAAGGCACAGTCCAGTTGACTGGATCGGGTGAACGCATGATAATCTGTTCTGGAGATTTAACTCTGGTTGGCTCCGGAGGTGATTTTATGACTGGCTCATAGTTTATGCTGTCATGCTCTTCGTTTGTTATATTGTCTTTCGCATCTTTCACGTCTGTCGGAGGATCCTCGGGTTTCACTTGTTCAGCTATTGTAAAATAAAACATTTTAGAAACTTATATAGATAGTTATTTCACAGTAAGTCCATTATAATCTAGAAGCTGCTATTCGTTGTATATGACGAAGTGTCTAAGGAGTCCTAAGTTGAATAATGAGAAACATAGTAGTAGATAGGCTAATGCCACTACGGGGCCACTTGTGCTCAGAGCTCTGGCGCTGAACCTTCGTTCTCTGGAGTCTGCCCCTGCGGTCTGAGATGCCTCGGAACATTATGGGGTCGTATTGATTGATAATTTCGGCCGCACTAGGACTCAACCATGTATAAAAAAATATTCCACTTTTCTCTCAACGTAGGGCGACCATATTTTTTTCTATAAATAGTTGGGCCCTAGTACGCCCTCCACGACAGCCTCAGATATCTCAGTGGGAGCTCCCCAGAGAGCATCAAGCACCCCAGGCCCCAGGTAAACATTTTGAAATTCTCAACCTACAGCCGCCATATTATTTTTCTTTATATGGTTGGGCCCCAATACGACCCATCTTAGATCTCAGTGACAGCCTCCAGAGACCGAGTCACTCCCATTTAGCGCCGGGGCTCTGAGCACAAGTGGCACAAGTGGCAAGTGGCATAGACTATCTATTCATAGTGCGTGTGTGACTACAAGCAAAAAAGGTTGATTAATTCAAAGTATTTGCCATATAGGACAACCACCTCACTAAATGATTTTTCAATTGTACTGAATATAATTATAATTTCCAAAAAGAAATGATTAATATTTTCTTTTTCATTTGCTATTTCAAAATAATTTTGGTAGTTTTTTATATTCGTGTGATAAATCAACTGAATCAAATGAAGTAGCTTTTCTTTCACCCTGAAATCGATAAATCAAAAGCGATTTTTTAATGAGACGTAAATATATTGAATATTGACATTAGTGTTAGTGACAAGTCTGCCGTAAGTGTTATTGAATCGCGGTTAAAACTCCACGTCTGTCCATCAATTCATGAAATGAATATTCCCGTATAAAAAAAAAATTATAGGGATTTTTTCATAATTTTGATATGTTTTACGATTATTTTTCACCAAAAAAATCGAGTAATTAAATATATAATTCAACCGAAATTCATTACCCGGGTTTTCACCGGATTTGCATTCTGCTACCCACTCAACTGGCTCGCATACTCCTACGATGTCTTCTTTCCGGACTGTTATTCCATCAGGAAATACATTAGCAATTCTAACAAGGATGACTTGTTTTGTCTTTATTAGAGCTCATGAGTAATAATCTGCTAGGAGATTCTTCACATTGCTATACTATTCCAATGCAGCCTCTAATCGTGCCTCAATCATCTTATCAGATGAATCAGGTATTGTTATAGTTTTAGCTATCCGCAGTTTCACAGAACGCCCTCTTTCGGCTGATGTTGTTCAAATAAATTTCTTTCCCACCAAATTTCATTACAAGAATGAGAATTCGTTTTCTATGTCTGCCACAAAAACTCTTTCCAAGTGTTTCGTGGGTTAATGTGATGTCAGCTTCCCCTTGTATCGGTGGATAACGCGATGCGGACCAGGGAATCTGACGCATCAGTGTCTATAATGTATCTCTTTGGTTCACCGATGTTTGAACTATGGGTGGTTCTTCCGATACCTCAATTCTACAGCAACAATCAGGTCTCCTTTCTTGCACTGCTGGTCTTCTGAGATTATCTGTAACATTCCTAAAGCAGGTCCTCTCAAGGTCACTATAAGTACTTTTCTTCATCGTTCCATCCATTGGCCGTTCCATCCTTGGCGACTGTCCATCAAAAGTCGATAGTTTCATGAAATTGTTTGATGTGGCAACCTGTCAGGATGGTTTTGAATATTCAGTGAATTCAATTTCCGTTCTAGTTATTTCATATAATGCATTGTTTTTTCATGCGCCACCTACACTTCTTTGGTTCTCCTTGTATCACAGTAACTTCTTTCTTTGCTCCTTCTCATACTGCGTCAACTTCCTTTTTTATGTCACTGCCCAATCCTTCCAGAGGGTATGAGTTTGGCCCCGATTTTACAACTTTTTTTTTCAGCCCTGAGCTCTGGTTTTATGGAATATCTGCTCGAAAAATGGTTTCTGTTGCTCTCGTAGTCTCTCCTCCTCAAGTTTTTTTTGTCGTTCCTCCTCTTGTTTTTTTCTCTCCCCTCTCTCTCGTCGACCCCCTCCTTTTCCCCTTTTTTGCCGTCATTCCTTCTCAATCAGTTTTTTTCCAGCATTCGCCTCTCTTGCTTGGCAAACTGCTGCTTATATCCTTCTTATAGTCGTAGGGTGTATTTCTCGTATTCACCATTCACTAGTCACTAATATCATCACTTCTGATGCCAACTGTAACGAATCTGGGGTTCCTTGTTATTAAAATACTAAACTAATTTTTGTCGTTTATTACAATTTTAACACAACATAATAATGCACTTTGTCAATTCAATAAATCAATCGGAATTCACAACTAAAATGCCGCGCACGACACTGAAATTCTATTCCGAATAAAACTGACTGAACTCCCCGGTTAGGCTGTCTCTTATATGAAGGTCATTAGAACCCAGAAACTTCTCGATGGTTGCCTTCTAGATTCTTGGAATACCCTGGACCTTTTAAGAAACCCGCGATGACGTTACTTCGCGTCGGCTAGAATCGAAACAGCATGCAGTGGCGTACTGTATTCTTTTTCATAACAATATGTTATGAGGAAATCGTTGGTTCATGTCAAAAAATCCCGATACTGCTCCTTTTTTGACAAATAAAATTATTCTACGAATTAATGGCCAAGTATGAATTTTTTCAATAACTAGGTGACCATTAGCGATCAAACGTGCATACCTTAGTGCCGTAAATTAGTATTGAGATACAGCAAAAGACACAATTGCATCCATTTACTTTTTATACTTTTGGAGTGATGATAATTTTCTTAGATGCTTTATTGAATTTTTTTTTTATCAAGGAAATTGCACTCAGTGTTGGGATATATGTCATGATCTATTCAAGATAACTTTGGGTATATATTTTTTAATATATAATGATTCTCTTTTGTGGTTACAACTGTGGATGTTATTTATATTTTGCCGATGTATTCTTATATTATTGTGTTGAATGAATTTGATATTAATTATTCTTTAATGGATTTGAAATCATGGAGTTTTTGTTACACTCGTAGAGCTTAGTGGTTTAATGACGGAAGAACGGTCAGTGGCCGCCACTTTTACCAGTAACTCCTCCCTCGAGACGGAATTACGCCACTGTACAACGTGATTTTAAGCAGATTATCGTCTCGATACCGCAAGACAGCTCATTTAGCCTAGTGCGCATGCAGCATATTTCACGGTGGATGGAACAGTAGAAGTAACTGGAGAACGGAACAACAGATCATTTCGAAAATTGGTGGGCGTGGATAATCAAATATGTTCTATCCCTTTGAAATATTTTCAGTGTTGCTGCTTGTATCAGAAAGTAGTAGCTACTACCCAGTACATCATATCATTTTTGAAATCCTTATAGGATTCCCTATAACTTTCCCTGTTAATTCCCTATACCTGTGACAGTTTTCGCGATACAAATTATTTTATCAAATTTTTCTGCAAAACCTGATTATTGACATATTACGATTTTGTCACAATGCAAATTTACAAAATATTGCAATTTGGGTCATAGTGCATAATACTATTAAGTACCTATTCTGCCGATGAACCGGAACTCAGTGTTAGCATATAGGGATGCTCAAAAGTATGTTCCTTCCGGAGACTCATGAAAATTACTGAAACTCAGTTTTTCTAAATGGAACACCCTGTATATTATTATTTATTTGGGAAGCTGTGATATTTTCCTATTAAATTTTATATATTTCCCTATACATATCTCGTACAGCTTGTGAGTTATGACCATTTATGTTATGAAATCGTCTTCAATAAAATAATTATTGAATAGTGATTAGAATGGCTATCAACTCCATTCTGACAGAGAACTGACTTATTATTTCTTCATTGTCATCCTGAATTCAAGTTCCGTAGGTGCGAAAGTACTATGGCGAAAAGTAATTACTCAATTGTGGTTCTGATGGATTTATTCAGATAGTTAGAAACATTTATTGTGCTCAAGAAATTATATCATCACAAAGAGTTTGGTACATACAACAGAGGAACAATATGTGTTCATTTAGGAGCGTTTACAAGTTTTCTGAAACATGGGATATTTCCGCTGTTGAATACGAGAATCAAGTCATCCAGAGAATCGATTTGGGACAGCACTGAGCCTTCTCTGATACCTTGTATAGGACAGCAAATAAAAATGTTGAAGTAACAAGCATATTACATATTGAGCAAATTTCTGTTGTGCTAATTTTATAGACCGACCACCGAATGATAACATGAGAAATTACTGCTACAGGTTCTAATCTATGCTATTATTCGAGTGAAGTAGATTGGCGCAGAGATACCCAATTAACTTTCCTCAGTGCAAGAGACTGTGAGATGGCCATATATGAGTGGGTAAGTAGAATTTATCAGTCGAGAATGATCAATTTCTAGCATTTTTTGTTTGTATTTTTCCAGTATTCTGGCTTTTTGGTGCTTGGATCTATATTCAAGAAAATTGTGCCATAACTCCTCATATTTCGCAGAAATAAAATATTCTTTAACTTGAAGTAACCAGTTGAAACAAATCTCGCAGTAGGACAGCGAGACCAACCTAGAGTAACACAATTTGGCTAATCTAGATCCGTCCATGGATTTCATGGTGTCCAACCATGTTAAAGCCGCCTTGAATATCAAATAGGACAGTTTTGTTGTAGATGTTTCTAGGTGTACGATATAATCAGGAGTATTTTTTGTTAAACAAATAAGCCATTTGAACAATCCTACTTGTATTCTCTCAATAACATCAGCGTACCTTGAACCCCATATGGAAATGACAAAGGACATAGATAGTACAATAGATTCATGAAGTTTCATTCTTGAAGACCATGGGCAGTGTGAATAAAATTGTAGTATGAACTTTTACTTACCATTTTATAGCAAAGACTATGGTTTAGGTGAATAATAATTAGCTTTAGCTTGAACTGATGAGTTTGAGCTAATTGCTTGTAGCATAATTCTATTTTTTTTCAGGTAAAACTTAAGCGGGTGTGAATAAAATATAGCAATTTCTGCAACTTTCAAGCAATAACTAACCTTTTTTCAAGCTCACAAATGTGAAGCTTGGTAAAATAGTTAGACTTCAATCGAGTAGTACAGTACTAAACTCGTTTGTAACGTGCACAGTATACAGTAAAATGGCTCAGTTTATGAATATTAGAGAAAGAAAATATTATTCACAGCGAAGTGAGTGTCCCGAGAATGAGTACCACAAGCTGTATAGATTTTCTAGAGTTGATGTTGAGTGGTTAGCAGCACATTTTCTGGAAAATAGTGGAGAAACCAGAGGAGGAGCATTAAACACAAGGCAAAAAATGCAAATATTTCTTCGCTTCTTAAGCGATCCTGGGTTTCAAATTGGAGTTGGAAAGGATGAAGGTGTACATCGAACAACAGACAGCAAAACGGTAAAACATGTACTGACTAAAATCATGGAAAAGTCCCATCTTTGGATACGATTTCCTGCAAATAATAATATGCATGAAGCACAGCAGCAATGGAATTCTAAATACCAATTTCCGAGTGCAATTGGCGTTATTGATTGTACCCATGTACATGTACATGTAAGAATTACAAATCCAACCGAGCATGGGGATGAATACTGCAACAGGAAAGGCTATTGCAGCTCAAATGTACAGGCAACATGTAATGCAAAAGAAGAATTTACTTGAAAAGGGAAACATTCTCAATTGGATATTGATAAAAAAAAAATCTGTGAATTGAAAAATCCACGATGAAAATGAAGTTATTTATTTACTTCTATAGACACTCAGGGGCCGGGATCTGTCCATGATAACCGAATACTTAAGAGATCTAGTATCTATGCCCAAATGAATTCTATGCGGCAAAACTTCGTATTATTATCTGATTCGGGTTACGGAATATTGAAACATTTAAATGAAGTGGATCAACACATCAATGCTGATCAACAAGAGGTTGTTGTCTTGAAAATGCAGACGCAGCTTTGCGTAGACGGGGACTACAGAGGAAAGAAGAAATAGCAGATGTAATTAACCAACTGCAACTTTGATAATTATCATATATTTATTGTCAATAATTATTTAACTACATGTCAGCGTATACCTTGCCAGAATTTACATCTACAACATAACTGGACCTTTTGATAGGAGTTTCACGCAACCTGTTTAACATAATTTGTTCTCGGTCTATCTGCATCCGCGTAAGCTGCAACTGTTCAAGGAGAACCAATCTTTGTAGCTCTGCAGTACTTAATTTCGCAGTCTCCTCTGTTTCTTCCTCGTTGAGTTGTTTTTTTTTTTTGGTGGGGGTGGTATAGGACGAGGTGCTGGCATTGGTGGCAGATGTGGAACGTCTGTGTTGTTGTCATCAGGTAGATGTTGCTTACCTGCAATGCCCATACTCACAGCTCCAGGTATTTTGTGGAATACTGGATTTTGCACGTCACCATCTATAATCTCCAACAATTTCTTTTCCCAGTATTCAGGTATAATTTTTTTATTCCCTGTTGCTTTCTTATCAGTCGTTTTCTTTAATTCATTTTTCATGTTTTGAATTTTCTTTTTTAATTGTTTTAATGTAATACTTTTTCCAAATAGTAGGTACCTGGTATGATTCTTGCTTGATTATTAATGCATTTTCCTTCGCTTTCTTAATTGCTGGCAATTGCGACTTATTGAATAAGACTTTATAATTCGCTAAAGCCTCCACAAACCGGAAATTAGCACTTTGTTCACCGACTTAAGATTCACTACATTCGCTATCAGAACTCATTTTTGAAATCTTAATCGCCTGCACTTCCTTCGAGCCTATTAGTAAATATGCGATGAAATAAATGAAATAACTCAAGAATCAACAAGTTTGCGCGTGACACATCCGGTGCAGGGTTAGAAAACTTGTTTACTGCTTCTACCTTAAACTGATATTTTAAAGCATAAACTTATAAGTATAAGCTAAAGATTATTCACTTTGTATTCAGCAAATGCTTGTACTTATAGCTGAAACTGAAAGTTTATACTGATGCTGAAACTTAATACTTCAATTAAAAACTTATTTTTTATTCACACTACCCCATGTGTTCATTTCTGAGCTTATCATAATGTCCATTACCGATCCTATTGCTTGACTAGCTTTACGCACTGTTTGCTTAGAAAAGAAGATGATGAGGAAAATTCTACTCCCAGGTAAGTGAAACTTTTAAATACTTCAATTTGTTGGTTATCATATCGAAATACTTGATTATAATTACCGATATAGCCCCCTCTGCAAAAAATCATTATTTTTGCCTTTTGATGGATTTATTCATTATTTATGGTCAATGTAACAAAAATATCAGCAGAACATGCAGAGAGTTCAATGAAAAGTTTACTGATTCACCTCGAATGAATTTTTTTGATTTAATAGAAATTTTAAGAAACTTGCCTAGACCTGTGGCAGGTAATGAGGACAACGCAATACATGTTTTGGCATACTTCTACGGAAATCCTCCAGCTTCCATTTGTAGTGCAGTTCATGATTTAGGTGTGAAACTTTCATCAGTTCATGGGATTCTGAAGGAACATGGAACGCATAATTACAAATTTCATAAAGTTCAAGCTCTTAAGCCCCAAGACGCTCTACAAAGGATCATGAAGATAATATGAACTGAATCAAAATTTTCGAGAGAAGGTATTTTCAACAGAAGGAATCTTTATTACTGGGCAAACGAAAATCCGCATGTCTGAGAGAAATGGGATTTCAAGAAGAAAATTATTTCAACGTTTTCTCTTCAATTATGGACAATCAATTGCGCTTTTTATTTATGATAAACACCTTGATTCTAATCTAAAATATTTGAATATATTGCGGATAACGGTTGGGGATTTCACTATAACAATGTCGAATATGTTGGTATCAACTTGATGGAGCTTCGGCTCATTGCATAGCAGAAGTCGGGTTGGAATTGGACCGCATATTTGATGATCGATGGATTAGACGTTTGGGTCCATGGAACTGGCCTCCTAGATCCCCTGATCTTACACACATAGACTTTAATTTGTAGGGTACTATCAAGCAAATAGTCTACAGAACACCGGTCAACACGAGGGAAGAATTAGAACATCGAGTGACTTGAGCGTTTCAGGAATTAGATCCAAGTGAAATTTGGAAAGCCATAATAGGTGCCGTTGATTTTCGCATAATAACGTGTTTGGAAACTAATGGTCAACATTTTGAACACTTGTTGAAATCATTCAGCACCGTTATATCTTTTTACATTTATTAATACGTTGATACTCTTTGCATTTCATGATGATTCAAACATTTCATAACATAAATTATCATTACTCACAAACTGTACGAGATAGGTAAGGGAAAATAAACAAAATTAAATAGGAAAATGTCACACCTTTCTAAATACAGGGTGTTCCATTAAAAAAAACTGAGTTTCAGTCATTTTCATGAGTCTCTGGAAAGAACTTACGTTTGGGCCTCCCTGATTGCTGAAAATGAGATCCGGTTCATCGGCAGAATACCTACCTATTGGTCTTACGCAGGTATGACCCAAATTGCAATATTTTGTAAATTTGCATTATGAAAAAATAGTTTTTTTAATGGTCAGGTTTTGCACAAAAATTTGACAAAATAATTTATATCGTGAAAACTATCAAATAGATATAGATAATTATCAGGGAAAGTTATGAGAAATCCTATATGGATTCCAAAAATGATATAATATACGGGGTGTTTCATTTGAAATAACAAAGTAGCTACTACTTTCTGATACAAGCGGCAACACTGTATTGATGAAAATATTTTGAACGGATAGAACATGTTTGATTATCCACGCCCACACATTTTCGGAATGATCTGTCGTTCCGTTCTCCAGATACTTCTAATGTTCCATCCACCGTGAAACACCCTGTATAAGCCTTTTGCCATTCAGAAACGAAGCTCTAAATTCTATTCACGGATGCAAGTTCATAAAATTGCTCTAATTTCTTTATTGTTATTCTGGATGACACACTACGCTCATAGGACTGGTTTGATCGAATTACCCTAATAAGAATGTGCATCCTAGAAAACTAAGAACGTCCATGTTTTCACATCCATAAAATTCAAACAATTTATCAAATTAATATAAAAATTTAGCTGTCGTGGTTTTTATACTTTTAAATCGAAGAAAAGAAAACATTCAAGAACGGTTGAGTTGCAAAACTATCTAAATTGATTCCAAAGTGAACTCAATCCAACAAAATGTTTAGAATTCAAAAGTGTACCTTTGTATAAGATGTTAAAACATCAAGAGAATTGCACACATTCATTCACATAGAACTACAATGAACACTTAACTGAACATTCAATTTATTTTTCAATTGCAATTTTGACGAGTGCGCGTGCCAAGGATCGTGTCAAATGTGATTTCTTACCTTCGTTATTTCCTTTTCTAGGTTTAGTGGCTACTTTTTGATTTTGCTTAGCTGAATCTATACTTTGTGATTTGTTTTGGTTTTGCAACGATTTCGCCAATCTATCGCCTTCATTTTTTGTAACAACCGGACTGGATTTAGATCGGGATGAGACAGTGGTGTTGAGGGATGCTAAAACACCGTAACATTTGTTACAAATACATTTACACACGTATCAACGCCCATACAGTGTCAATTGACAAAAAATACAAAAGCACACAACACTCCAGAGTTCTCTCCACTTCATAAAACGTAAATTACATGAATCCCTCCACCAGATTACCATGCACTTCTATATGATTCCAATACATTAAAGTGAGATAGTTCGGCTTGATTTGAGATTGATCTGTTCCGAATTTGTATACTTGAAAATTTGAGAAAAATTAGAGAAAATGGTCCTCTGACTTTCACTATGTATTTATTCTAAAAACAAGAAAACATTGAATTTTGAATTGACGCGGCCGATACTTGATGAAAATCCATAATTAAAGTAAACTAAAAAAAAAACACTTCACTACAAAACCCATGACACGTGTTTCGCTATACTATAGCTTTTTTAAGTGGCAACTAAATTACAACTACTGTAGTTTGCTATAAATAATAGAAGCAGGTAGTCAGTTGGATATCAGGTAATTAAGTGATTATTGGACCAAAGATTATTCAATTTCTAGTAAACAGATTTAAAAGGGGCCAATTATTCAAATTAATCTGTCCATTTAATAAGTATTGTGAAGTCTTGTCTTTGTTAATCTCTAAGCTCTGTAGAAGATCGAGTTTTTGACTTTTCTTTTCTACTTGCATAAGTTCAAAGTCATTAGCAAAGCAATGCTTTTCAGTCAGGAGATGGTTAGCGAAAGTTGATTTGCCCTTAATAAAACTGTTTCCATGCTCAGATATGCGTTGCTTGAAAGTTTTACCTGTTTATCCTATGTCCTAATTCAACTTTCGCTAACCATCTCCTGACTGAAAAGCATTGCTTTGCTAATGACTTTGAACTTTTGCATGTAGAAAAGAAAGGTCAAAAACTCGATCTCCTAGAGACCTTAGCGATTAACAAAGACAATAATTCACAATACTCAATAAATGACCATATTAATTTGAATAATTCGCCCCTTTTGAATCTGTTTACTAGAAATTGAATAATGTTTCGTCCAATAATCACTTAATTACCTAATATCCAACTGACTACACTGAGTAATTTTAATTTAGTTTCCACTTGAAAAAGCTAGTTTTGTGAAAATCGTAGTGAAGTGTTTTTTTTTAGTTCACTTTAAGAAAAAATGGGATTCGGAGCAACACAGTGGAATATTAGTCCGGGAGGCAGCGTTGCAAATGACAAAATCATTTCATCCCTTATGATTTCTGCATATATCTTTTCTTGGACAATCATTTAAGAATCTGAGCATCAGCTGCTGCAGTATGACTGGCTGTGAGAAAATTCAGAATCTGCCAAACAAAAACCAATCCATCCTGGAAAAACTCAAGTCATGGGGAATAGATGGAAATCTGCTAGCCTACATTACAAATTTTCCAAAAAACCGGTCCTTTCGTCTGATGGTAAACAACTCACTCTCCATGGAAAAAATCCAAGAGAATGGCACCCCACAAGGATCAATCCTGAGTACCACATTATTCCTTGTTTCGATCAATGAAATTTCCAAAAGTATCGAATCACCAATCAAAATCGGACTTTACGCTGATGACCTTGTTTTTTTTATCAGCAGTAACAATATCACATCCGCAACCAAACTCTTACAGAAAACCATAATGAACCTAGAGAAATGGAGCTTAAAAACTGGTTTCCAGTTCTCCAGCAAGAAAACAAAGTGCATGCTTTTCAGCAATCGATCAGTCCCAACATACCCAATTTTGAAATTAGATGGCGTTCGAATAGATTTCGTCAGAGAGATCAAGTTTTTAAGAATGATATTCGACGAGAAACTACGGTGGGATGCTCATATTCGCTACCTCAAACAGTATTGCAGGAAAGGACTAAACCTTATGAAGACATTGTCCAGTCACGAATGGGGAGCGGACTGCACTTCCCTAATGACAATCTATAGACACTTGATAAGAGCAAAAATTGATTATGGTTCTATAGCATATACCACTGCAAAGAAATCACTCCTGAAACAATTGGATACCATACATAATGCAGCAATCAGATATGCGCTTGGTGCATTTCGAACAAGTCCTGTTGAGAGCCTTTATGTAGAAGCTAATGAACCACCCCTTGAAATCAGAAGACAATCATTGAGCTTATCTTTTGCTGCAAGAATATCTGCCAACAAAAATAACCCACTCTATGATTACATCTTACCAACCCACCAAAATGCTCCATCGAAAGAAAATATCCGCATCCCTGACCCATTCAGCATAAGAATAAAGAAATACGGACTGGATTTCAGCACCACTTTACCTGTCTTCAATATGACACAACCACCCTGGTTAACGGATATTCCATCCTGCAATACCTCCCTCACTCATTTCCCAAAGACCACAACCCTCAGTCTAAAAATCCTCAAAAAATACCACGAAATAGAAACTGAGTTCCACGGACGAAACATATTCTATACAGACGCATTTAAGGCAACTGGAGATCAACGCGTGGGAGCAGCCGTTATATCAAACAATGAAACACACAGTTACAGCTTACCACCAAATTGCAATATTTAAACAGCAGAATTGTACGCCATAGCAAAAGCAAGTTATACGAACTAAACCCCAATCTTGACCCCACCCAGCATATAGGACTAAGCAGAAAACACCAGGTCACTCTTTCAAGGCTCCGAATTGGACACACAAGATTAACCCACCAACAAAGTGATCCAGAGACATGCTATATTTGTGACAGAGTCCTCAGCGTGAAACACCTACTTTTAGACTCCACTCTATCACCACGAAAGAGTTGCCGCCAACCTGTCCAACGACCTACAAATCATTCTCAACCCGGAAAATGTGGAAAATCTAGTTTCGTTTCTGAATAGAACAAGTATATTGCACAAAATTTAGAATGTATTGTTAATATATTGTACCTCGCTAATAACCGTAATGGTTGAAGCGGAAAATTGAAATAAAAAAAAACCCATTAAATACACTTGCATTG
This sequence comes from Gonioctena quinquepunctata, assembly GCA_018342105.1. Lineage (NCBI taxonomy): Eukaryota > Metazoa > Arthropoda > Insecta > Coleoptera > Chrysomelidae > Gonioctena > Gonioctena quinquepunctata. The sequence goes on from JAFIRS010001962.1 coordinate 51,718, forward strand.
AAAATGGGCGATTATTCGTTAGCTACCCCTTTAAAGAGGATACTAAAATAAACTGTAGGTGAGCAGTAACTGCTCATTTTACCACAAGTACTTCGAATAGTCGGAAACAGATGAGAGAGTTCAAGCTTACGCTCCAAACCCTATACGGACTGGTTCACAAGTTCAAAAACGTGTTAATTCTTGTTACTGCGAATTAAAATACGTGTGAGGCCTCATTGGATTCGTTATAAAATCTAGAAAAATGTGCGGAAGTTTCAAATCCCCACAAAAACAATTGAAAAATTTATAAAAATTGAAGATTTTCAAAAAAGGGGTCTAGTTTTTGGCATATAACTCAAATCTATAAACGTTATATGTATTTTACAGTAGTTTGGTCCCAGGGTAGGTTACAGTTTTTTTAAATTGAATTTTAGTTCTACGAGGAAACATGTTGGAAGAGCGCATACATCCATTCAGAAATTATAGTTGCCTCTTAAAAAAAATATGCCTTTCACGAGGATAGATTGTATTATTATATTGGAATTGAGTGCAAGTAGCGAAATAATCACGGCTGTATATATCTGGAAATACTTGACAATAGACCATCCATTCCCTTACGTGTGGTCGCGATAGCGGATTTTCGCTCAGTTGGGAAATGTTGAGAACACCTAAATTGTAATTTGAACGGTATTATATGGCTATGAGGCCACTTGAGCAACCCAATCAGAAAAACTCGCGCGTAAAGCAGACTCAGGGTGGCGTCTCTTGAGCTGGAGATGCGTAAAAAAAAGAGTCGATTCCGGGAGCTCTAAAAGAGTGGCCGCTAGCCACTAAGATGGCCGACGGATAAGTCTTTATCCGAAATAATGACCCGACGCGAGAAACTTTCGAATCGTCGGAAATAAATGTAGAGAAATTTTGTTTTGAGTGAATTTTTCGCTAGCTAGGGTTTATATTATATTAAATTACGGAAACTTTGGGGAGAGTCGAGTGTCGATTGTGATGTTATATGAGAATAATATAAAAATACCGTTGGGATCACTTGAAAATGGGAAAATGCAGCGTGTTATGGAAGGAAAAATTGTCGCAGACTTGGTGAGTTGCAACGCTTCTAGTAATCCATGAAATAATCATAGTGCAAAGCTTTCATTAGAATACGGGGGTGAAAATTTGAACAAGTCATAGAAAGGTTTAGTTTCTTCTAGATTCAAAATTCATAAATTCGAGATGACGGAGGAGTTTTGTAATTATGGTCCGATTCTATTCAAAATTGGTATGCGGGGGTTTTTGGGGTCGGAGATTATGAATGTATTTTCAAAATTCATAAATTCAAGATGGCGACTCCAATATGGTGGACGAGTTTCGTGATTACGAACCGTTTCTATTCAAAATTGGTATGTCGGGGTTTTTAGGGTCGGAGATTATGAATTTAGTCGAAAATTATTGATTGATTATTGACCAAAGATTACAGCTCCAGGATGGCGGACGAGTTAATCTTCAGATGGTCTGGTCTCCTCATTGAAGAACTAGATAGTTTAGAACTCACAGGAAAAAGGCCTCATAATAACGATTTTTCAACTAAAATACATAGATCAAGGCGTACTTACTGAAAAGATCAAAATAAAATATTTAATAAAAAACCTTTTTAAAGCCAAGCTTGTATTCAAATGCACTAAAAAGTAAAAAATAATTGCTTTGGAAGTATGACGTAGGTTATTCCGTGAGTTATTGATAGATTATGTGGAATTCACTAGAAAACTCCTTTGGTAAAAGAAAATATATTAACAACATTCAATATCAACATGACAAGTATATAACTGCAACTGTTCTAACATATATAGTTGAACACATGTGTGTTCAACAGGGAGATATCGTTCGTTGCACAAACTCCAACACTCCCTCTCAACGTAAGGTATCGATTCCGAAAGCCTTCAAATGAGATTCATGAGCTGGTTTGAAAAATGCTTTGGGTTACTATGGTATCGAGTGCTTCCTTTTCGAAAACTTCTCTAACATAATGTTAGCGGATATCTATATGGTTTGTTCTTGAATTATGAACTGGATTTCCTATCAATTTCTGAGCTTCCTGATTATTACAAAAAAGAACTGTAGAGCTTTTGTGAAAAACGGAGAACATAGGGTTCTCATCCAGAAAAGTTCTCAAGTAGAACGCTTCCTTTGCTGCCTCTGACAAAGCCATGTATTCGGCTTCTGTACTCGATAACACAACCGACTTTTCGTTTTCTTGATTCCCAGCTCACACTAGAGCAAGCTAACAGGAAAACAAAACCAGTATATGATTTTCTATCATTGGGTTCTCCACCCCAATCAGTGTCCACATATCCATAGATTTCTTGCTTGGATTTTTAAAATTTTTAACGCTAATTTTCCGTTTTCTTCAAATACTGGAAAATATTATTGAATATTATTGAATAATAACAGATATATTGACTATTTCACGCTAATGATTTTGGGATATTTTTTTTTTCTAAATTAATTTAAATGAAATCAGCTTTGAAATTGAAAAGGGGGACCGTGTAGTGGGGCAGTTCTAAATAAAGCAATTAATAATGAATACGAAATGGAGATTGCTACGAAATAAAGATTCTCAGAGAAAAGGAAAATTATGAAAAAAAAAAAATTGACTGCCGGAACTTTATCTCTATTATTAATATTTTTCATTTAATGTTGAAAATGTGCCGTTTCGCTGCCCTGAAACTTGCTGTTGCAAATATATTTTTTTATACTATTTATTTACTACTACTACTATTTATATGTACTATCAAATATCAATCTAAAAATTAAAAAAAAAGGTGTTATCTAGACACTTGAAGGAAAATATTTTTCATACAATCAACCTATTGTCAGTTACAATTTTTTTAGAGTTCTGGTTTACATTCCAAGTCGAATAATTGTTAAACAAAAGCTCCTAAAATTATTTCGTTTCTCATTAAGTATTGAAGAGACATCAATAGATCAAAACCAGGTATAAGGGATAGAAAAAGGGACGATTTACAAAGGGAGCAGGTGTTCACTATAATTTATAAAATACATAACACAAGATGAATTTCTAAGAATTTAAATAATATTATATTATAACTCATTTACAATGAAAAAAATCCAACAATTTTTTTTTCGATAGCTCAGATGTTAGTTACAGAGAAAGCGATTGTAAATCTGACAGTACAGAAGAAAATTAAAGTGATGAGAACGAATAAATATAATTATAATTTTGTAAAATTTAATGTTACTAGCTATTGCCCAATGGGATTTCCAATCGGTAACATCTCAGGAACTATCCGACTTTTCTCAAAGTTTTTGGGTAAACTGTTAACCCCCTTAGGATATTAATTTTCGAAAATACTTTCGTAGTGCCCACCTTCGTTTTATAACGAACTCCTGTGCAAAATGTCATACTTCTAGACCCACCGGTTTAAGCTGTGCATTGTCTGTCAGTTAGTCAATGTTAGAGAGTTTTATTAGGTAGATCATTATAGACTGCCTTTTATAAATAAAATTTGCATGGTTTCTCCTTTCTCAATTATTGATAAAAACATGATATTTATATATTATTATATTTGATTCAGAAATTATATTCAAACTGAAAAGATAATAAAGTATCATACTATCATGATATGAAACAGAGAAATCTGGGTTGAATTAATTTTATTATGTCTGAAATTTTAATATTTAATATTTTAGAAACTATATTTACTGAAAATGATAGTCAGCTGACAATATAATGGGGGAGGATCATCAGTCAGATCATTATTTGAATGATTCGACTCTGCGATTGTATGCGCGCTACACACCTATAACCCCCCAGCTGATTATTAATTTTATTACTTAAATGATATAACAAATAGCCTGTGAAAATATGGTCAGGGATGAAATGAATGTATAGCCCCACTTTTTTTCCAGTTTATAGGTAAAAAAATGTAAAACAGTAAAAAAATATGGCTGACATAAATAATTAACAAAGGAAAAAAGTGAGTTATCTAAATAAAAAAATTGACACTAATGATCATACCATACAAGATGCATTAAACCATTTTTTTGCTGACCGCATTAAAGATATTGTCCCAACTATTGAGCCGCCAGATACATTTCAAGAAATCAACACACGAAGTACATCGAAACTAACTAATTTCCCCAAAATTTCTTTCAATTGATTGAAACTCGTAATAAGAAATTTAAAAAGTAAATCATCAGCGGATGAACTTCTCTCGGTGAAAATGTTAAAAGAATTATTTTTGACGACCAGTTCCGGAGCAAACATAAGTGCGAGTCAATATGTGGTGTTAAAGTGGAAAAAATAAATTGATGGGGGTAATGTCGTAGTGAGTATTTTTATCAATCTGAAGAGGGCGTTCGAAACAATAGATCGGGAAAAATTGTTACAAAAATATGAGGTAGCTAATAATATATCAGAAAGTGTTAGCATTACATATGGGGTACCTAAAGCTAGTGTACTAGGCCAGTTACTATTTTTACTGTTCATAATGATCTAAATGGATACTTAAAACACTGTTTCGTAAATCTATGTGCAGACGATACTTTGTTATCAGTGCCTGGTATAAATCATGTGGAGGTGGTAAATGTTATTAATAACCAAATAGAAATATTATACAAGTCGCTCAAGTTTAAAAAATTAAAATCAAATTCTACCAAAACAAAATGTTTGATCATCGGCAGTAGGTATAATTGTGAATTATTCAATAACAAAAATCTAAATATCAACATTGGGTCAGAAATCGTAGAAACAGTTAACAGCATTAAATACTTAGGAGTACTGTTAGATCCATGTTTGAGCTTAAGTCAGCATGTAGACTATGTGTGCAAAACAAATAGAAAAAAATTGGTTATTTTCATAGGATATCATCTAAACTCTCTAACTGGGCAAAGACAAATGTGTATAACTCTATTATTTACCTGCAATTTACATATTGTATATCGCGCTGTTAATTCCATGTAACGAAGAAGATGTAAATAGATTACAATATTGCAAAATAAAGTTATACGCATTCTATTAGGCTGTAACCGATATACACGTATTGATTATATGTTAAAAACCTTAAATTTTACAAATATCCAATAGATGACTGATGAGGCTAGTATGGTATTTATCTACAAAATAATAAATAAACAACTTCTTACCTACTCATCTCAGTTTTAAACTAAAAGGTCTGATATGATTAGTTACAATCTTAGAAGTAATGCAAACTATTTTATCATACTGACACACTTCAAAAATCTCTATTTGTTGAAGGAGAGTTCTAATTCACTATTGTGAAAACAGCACCAAATGTTCAGATTATCAAGATATGATTAAGAAATATTTATTTTGAATTAAATAATAATACTTCATAGTTCTAACTGTTTATTGTGTAATTATTTTTTGTTTTGTACTAGCAGTTTTTTGCTTAATAAAGAATGTTTTTATTATTCATTCATTCATTTATCTGACTAATAAGCATTTTCAATGCAGCTGACGATTGTTTTCCCATTTAATATAATTTCAACTTAAACTCAACAAATTTCCGAGTGTGTTGAAATTGATTTTATTATTTTTTTATTTTTGACAGATTCTTAATTTTCTCATGTTCCGCTTATTAGTTATATTCAAACCATCATTTGATACAAACATTGAGAGGTATGACAACACTCACAAAAATGCAACATTGCCTTCCGGACTATATGCATTTATACTGATTGAAAATTTTCACCTCTCCGGGTGGAGAGGACAGTGCTATCAATGGCTGTAAAAAACTTGCATTGTGTAGCAAAAGGAGATGAACTGGATCCAAACACTTTGAAGTAGTATTAAAACGGAGAGAACTCGTTTCATTTAGAAGCACACATTCACGGATCTACTACAAAGGCTCGAGGTATTGGACAAGGAAAGCGGAAAATATGTTACTTTCAGAAAGCAGCAAACATCACGAGTCTTGGCACACACTTTTCTCCATTATTCGAATTTGAAACAGTATATATATTACATAAATTTCGTGCTACATGATTTCTAAGTTTTTCTTCGCACTGTCTCAAATTTGAATTGAATACGTGCTGGGGGCTTACAAGGTCTCGGTCTTTTGTTCGAAGGTGTTTCTGTTGAAGCTTTCCTTCCTTCCTTAGCGGTGGTAGATCTAGATTGACGTTTCGGTGACTTTTTTTCTACATTAGTTTCGGTTGTCGGTCCCACAGATTGCGACCGTACTAAAAATTCAAATATTTTCGAAATTCATGCTCAATTTAAAATTCAAGTAACCGTATATAGGTCACTTACGTTTCTTTGGCCCACCTTGTTTTGTTTTTTGATTCGTCCTTTTCAGCGAGGAAGATTTCATGGGCGAACTTTTCTTCGGACTATTTTTTTGTGATCCTCTTGAATCGTCGTCTCTTCTAGGAATTGTAGGTTCGAGCTTCTCACGTGTAGGCGACAAAATCAATCCATCAAATTCTAAACAAAGTTAGTTATATGTGAAAATTAATACGAAATTATGGTTGATACTTTTACATGGTGTTCCGTTATTATGATATCTAATAATTATTTCCAAAGTATATTGAGTATAATGGTTGCTCTATCCTGGTGAGGACTTGAGTCAACGGCTTACAATGTGGGCACTGGCTTACTTTCTCCCTGGGACACTCATTTGAATTCACAGTAGACCTGCTTAGCCACTATCGCAAGAATGTTAGAATAATGGTAGGACTGCTAACAGCGCATTGTCTTCTCAAAAGACATGTGAGTTTACTAGCTCTGCCAGAAGAAATACAATGAAAGATCTGCCAGAAAGGGGCATAATAGATCTAATTAGGTTGTGGCAACCTCGAAGGAACTCTTGATCTAACAGGCAGAAGACTCAGGTTCAATGGGGAAAGTGAACTTGTGGCGGATGGAGAAAATGCAAAGACCCCGTAGGGGTATGAACTTCACAGAAGACGAGGCAAATAATGACCAAGGGAATGGATCGAAAAAGGAAATCCTTCGAACCTCATTCGACTAGCCACAGATGATATACAACCTAAAGTCACACGATGGGAGGTGAGTGTGAGTGACAAAGAATCCCTGACCGATGACAACTACATTACTTTTGATATCAATGGAAAAAAACCGATCATATCGGGCCCGGAAAACAAAGGTTGGCAGGTGAGGAAACTGGACCCTCAAAAAACGAGACAAACACTGGAAGAAATCGAACGAGAAGAAAACAGCATAACGCCAGAAAGACTAGACTAGAAAAAGGGTAATCTCTAGTCAGAATCTCCGACAAAGCGAAACCGAAGAGACAAACACCGGCAGAGATTGAACGAGAAGAAAATAGCATAACTGCAGAAAGACTAGACTAGAGAGAGGCTAATCTCTAGTCAGAATTTCCGATAAAGCGAAACCGAAGAGAAAGAACAGTGATCAAAGGCATCCAGTTTACTGATTGAATGGAGAAAAAGAACAACCGGCAACGGATGTCTGAAGTAAAGGGGGAAATACAGCAGAAGTTTACGGAGAGACTAGGCACAAATACTATGAAGGAAGGTATTAGTACAAGCCGGAAGGCTTTATGTAATAATGTAGTCTGTGATATCTAGGGAATGGATACAAAATAGTCCTGAAAGAGTATTGGGTATCCACCAAGACCTACGCAAACTATGGAAACAAACCACCTGTTTCTCATCCACCAGCCAATGATATTTAACTGTGATATAGATAGTTTTCGAAATTTCACCATAAATGAGCTACGAATGGCATGCTAGAAGCTCAAAAGTAACAGGGCACTAGGACCTGAACAGATACCACCGGAAATCTCAAAATTATTGTCGATGGATAGACCGGATGACGCACTGGCAGTATACAATGACTTGGCGACCAGATCCAACTTCACAAAAAATGTGGAAGCGCGCTAAATTGGTATTATCGAGGAAAGGAAATAAAGCAATATACAATCCTATATGTCTACTATACGTGGAGGGAAAACTAAATGAACACCTGATACTTCAGGGTCAGCAAGGGCTGTCAGACGGTAGACGCATCAAACGAGGCGGCACTGAAATTTTCCAAGAGAGCAGCAGCATACTCAGCCTAACACCGACGACTATGTTCACACTAGATTTTTAACGTCTTCAGCAGGGCTTTATGGCAAATTATAGTAGAAGAGCTAAGGAGAAGAGGTATAGACATGTATGATGATCTGCTATGGATGGAATTTCTGGAAGGCACCACGTCGACTAGATTTGCGAATGACGTGGTTATGAAGAGACCCTTATGAATATAGCTAATACGGGACTACAACGTGTATCCAATTGAATGGAGAAAAAACAACTCCAACTGGTTCCACAGAAAACTGTAGCGGTGCTCCTCACAACTAAGAGGAAGATATCTTCGATACATTTCCTAATCCAGGATAATGGGGTTCGAACTCGCTGTCAAATACCTTGGAGTATGGCTTGATACTAATCTGACTTTTGCTGAGCACGTCAGCAAGACTATTGAAAAGGTTGAGAGAACTGTAACGGCTCTGTGTAGCCTAATGCCAAATGTTGGAGGACCCATCAAAGGAGCATATTCTCGCCAATGTGGTTCACTCGCTGTATGCTGTACCAGTATGGCACACAGTAATGGTGAACAAGAAGCCCTCACAAAGGTTGTTCAGGATGCAGCGGCAGATGAGTAGCAGTTCGTACAGAACCATATCAACGGAGGGAGTGGGAGTTATTGCCGGAATACCTCCAAGAGAAATACAAATTCAAGATCTGGAGTCTCATTTCGAATATTAAAAGATGAATAGGAACCAAATGAAAATGTCTACTGCAGATAAGTTGATGATGTGGAACGCATATTATTTATATGCCCCAAGTGGGAAGAAATACGTTCGCAATACCAACGGATGCATAATAGGACATTTACTGCACCAACAGTGATAACATCGGAAAGCTAGATGAAAACAAGAATGTTAAGTGATCAAATATATGATAGAAACTGAAGAGAATGTGAAAGCGGATCCCGGTGTGAACGCCAAGATGCATCCCCCCCTCCCTGGTATGGCATGGTAAATGCATTCCTGGTTTACAAACCTTGAACGGGGGTTCATAATTAATTAATTATAATTCTCGGAAGGTTTTGGTCACCAATTACACAGCCTAATACTAATGACTTCATGTGTGTGACCTTGGAAATGCCGTCATAACAAATAATGGTAAAGAATTGAAAGGGGAAATTCGAAAAAAATCGAAGAAAGTCAACTGATACCAACGCTATGAAAGTCACTGAAACATTTATCTCCTACAAATAGGGCAGTCAATATACAGAAACATTGCAAACAGTTATTTTTGAGAATATTCAAGACCGTGAGAGTTATGCTGATGAATTTTGTTTCACATTCCACTTTCATATACTTGTATTACTAAACGAAGTTCATTGGGAAAGAAACTCGAAACTTAAAGTCCATCCAGAAGCTATTATTTTTTAGGGGAATCCCAGTTTCAATATGGAAATATAATTACGGAACACCATATATCTATTTTCCATGTCGAAGGAAGAGTTTTACTTCAATGAGTGATTTCTTAGAATAATTTGCATTGTGTAAATTCTAGGAACAAGAAAATATGTTTCCTTTAAAAATATTCCGGCGTAATTCACACAGTATACTGTTGTTCTGTAATTATTTGAATCATCCTGATCTTGGTCTTTCAGGTTTCCATCGAGTGTTGTTCCCTAAAAAGTATATGACAGAAAAACGGATACGACCATCAGTTGCCTTAGTACCAGTTGCTCCACATTCACTTGAAATAAATTGGAAACAAAATATAACAGATTTTAATGCGGAGTCACTGAAATTTCGATTTGTTGAAAAGAATTAAGGATATCGTGCTATGACTGAAACTTCCACCTCACAAAGGGAACTTCTTGATCTTTGGTACAAGTATATTCATACCTCAGTTCTTGAATCATACGCAATTGTTTTCATAAAAGTAACAGGAAAAAGAATCCGAATCTAATTCAGATACTTAAAGATTGTAAGTCTGTCTCCAAGGAGTTTAAGAAATAGATATATTAATCTAAATGGTGTTTGAAAATAACTGTGAAAGGCCCGGCACACGTATGATATCACTGTGCAAAAAATCACGAAGATCAGACATGCCATTAAAACTAAGAAGATAGGGACTACTGAGATACGAGTGATAAAAAGCGGTTTTGATAAATTGAGAAATATTACCAGCTCAGTAACCAAACCAATAAATTGTCAGGGATAATGTCATTCCTGAAGTGTGGATAATATAATAAAATTGAGAACGGGCAAGCGGACGTTCATACACAATAAATTTGGTAATATATTGTGCCGTAAGTAATATAAAGTCAGTGCGATTCGACCAAACCAATTTTTCGAAAATAATTCGAGAAATTAAGAAACGTTGAAGAAAGCTATATTAATTAAAATCAGTGTGCGAAAAAGACGAGGAATAAACTATAATAAATAGATAACGGGTATATATTCAACTTAAACTCCAAGTAAAATGACCATATCCAGATTGCTGTAACAACTTGGGCACGACACAGAAAAGATTTGTACCCTGGGAAAAATGCTCGGGTTGGTTACTATTTCCTTGTAATAGCGCCAGTTAATTTATTCTATACCCATATAGCTGGAATATTAATGAAGGCTTCAACAAATTTTAATGTCCATCGTAACTGGTATGCAAATATTTTGCACAGAACATGTAAAGTTTACTTCGGATTATTACAGAAAAATATCATACCTGTACCACCCGTTGTTCTTTCCAAATGATGTCGAATTATATCTCTGATCATCCTAGCAGAATTTTCCGCATTTCGATAAGCCTTTGTTGGTGAGCTTTTTCTGTTATTGTCATCCTCTTTCTCTTCCTTGGTGTAAGACTTTTGGGTTATGGAAGCGAGCGATAATGCTGATAAGGAACTTCTTCTTGATACCTGATCCCACAATTCGATTTGTTTATTGTAAATGTCGGAAAGTCGTTCTGGTGCTAACTCGCTACCCCATCCACGATGCTGTCAAAGATATGATAAAGCACAAAAACCTTATTATTTTTTTCAAAATGAAGGAGATTAAAATTTTAAAGAAAATATCTATTTATATAAGAATATGGGGTTCTGGTTTCGCTTGGATGCGATAACTGTAAGTTTAATAGAATCATCGATCTAGAGAAAACCGTTCGATGGTACTTATGTACCAAAAGGCAGTTTCTATAAGAAATTTATCTTTCTTCAATAGGAACCCAAAATATAACTTTTGCCGTAATACACAAAAATGTTTGGTGATTCTTATTTCTAACAAGTTGGTTATCATTGATGGAAATGAAAGTAATTGTTCACATTTGAATTGAACGTTGTAGTGTTGTCTGTCAAAATTATGTAATAAGAGAGAGAAGTCTGTAATACATCAGTAGCCAGCTATAATTTCATTGGAAATGAAAAACGTCTTATTCCTCAGGACAGCTGACAACAAACACCTATACAATATGTGGTCGAATATCCATCACAAAACCACTACTTTCCTGGCTGTCTCGACGGACATTGGATTACATCCAATGGATAATCGTGCAAAGTCCTACAAGGTTACTTTGCAAATGTTTGTTGCGAAATGGATAAATATTAACCATTTCACTCGGGCTGACTACTTGTAGAACGGTTTCAAGATGGCGTTAGCTAAGGGTGTTTCCCATTCTGCTGATGCAGTCTCCACGAAAACTAAGAAATAGATGGATTTTGATCGTTTCATTTGGGTTCGCAGACATTATTCATTTGTCTGCTTGACCTACCCTGTACTGATGAGGGGCAAATACCCCGAAACTTGCTTACAGGTGGTCAGCCCGAGTGACGTGGTTAATATTTACAGAGCAAGGGAGAAGTCAAATATCTCGGGGTGATACTGGACTCGAAACTGATGAAAATTACCAGAAAAGCGGAGACCACATTGATTGTGGCAAGACGCTCTTCAAGGCCCACTGTAGCCATGGAGATACTGTTGGGATTGCCTCCCCTTCTCCGGGTGATACAGGCAAGGTTAGGTGCCTTCAGACTGAGAAACATAATGGTCAACATGAATTTTGGGACAGGAACCATGAGCATCGTAAGCATTGTAACCAGGGACGTGCTAGGCTTGAGATCAGACCACATTGCGAAACGATCCTCCTTTAACAAGTCATACAGGGTATCTATACTAGACAGAACTGTATGGAACAACCAGCACTTAACACCATTCTACAGGGCAAGATCCGGAACACAGACAGGAAAAAGTTGGAGAATGGTGCGGGAGCAGGAATGTTTTCTAGAAACCCAAAGCCCGAGTTCAGCTACTCAGTGGGTAATCACACTACGCAATCTTCCAATGTGCGAAGGCAAACAACAGGAGAGCAATAGTAGAGGAGCAGATCCACATTCTCTCAGACCTCCAGGCGGCACTGAAGGCTCTGAGCAGCCAGGAAGTGACGTTTCAACTGGTATGGACCTGTGAAGAGGAATTCACAATACTGGCAGAACAAAACCGCGTCAAGTTGATTTGGCTGCCAAGACATCAGGGATTTGATGAAAGAGCCATTATGGAGCTCATAACTGTAAAAGAGCACCTTAATAAAATGGGAATGTTCAATGGCGACCTAACATGCACATTATGCGGTGAGGAGAGAGAAATAGTATCAAACGTACTGTGCAACTACGGAGCCTTGGATCGCAGAACACAGTCAATTTTCGGGAAACCAATTGGTGAACCGAAACTGTACAGCACATACTCAGTAAAGGACTTGTACAAACTTGTGCAAGACACGAAATTACTGGAATGGGTACTGTAAATGTGAACAAAGGCGAAATACAATAGGCCAGAAGGAACAACAGACAAGATTATTTGTAACAGAAGTGTCATCGGAGGTCATGACCAGACGAGCAAACTGGGTGTAGTTTTTACTCGGAGACCCCAGAACTCAGGGACTCCCAACTACCGTAAGGCGTCCATAATGTCCATAAAGGATTTCCTCTAACCCCTCCAAAAAAACTTTGTCCAAGCAGTATCCAAGTAGTTTTTTCATGGCTATTCGACCAATATACACCTATTGTGTAAGTATCTGCAGTCAGCGTCTTGGGGAATGAGATGTTTTTGATTTTTAATGTCAAAATCATGTTTTGGGTGCACGTTGAAGGTTTTCTTTAAATAAATAAAATGTATGGAAGTAATGGAAATGGATAAATAGCTGTATATATGATACAAATTGTGTAAGTGGAGAGAAAACATTTTGAGTTTTCTGTGGAAGATCTGATTAACTCTGAAAGTTTCATAAAGCACAGCGTTTTGACGGTTTTTCTCTAGTTCGATGAGTCTACTAGCTTACATTCAACTTGGATTCGAATCAATATACCAAAAGATAGATTATTTAACACAAGGGTTTAGAGCAAATGTTATCTACCGGTTGGTTAAAAAAATACTAGTATATTACTAAACATAGTTCTAAAATACACTAAAAACAAGTCAAAAAAATGATTGCCAATTTAAAAATCCAAAACAGTTATTCATAAGGAATATTCTAATGCTCCTCGCAGAATTTAAATAATACAAAGAGCGCAACTCTGAACTTGACTTATTATACAATTTCAAATGTATAAAATTCTAGAGCAATTTGGTTTGCTGATTCTGTGCCATAATTATGGATATCCTATTGGATGAATTTTTGAATATAGCACTCAGTAGCAGTTTGGTGTTACGTAACTATTTATTTCCCTGAAACCATATCAAAATGCGGTTCTCTCGAATTCTTCTGGAGCTACGACCCTTCAAAGTCGTAAAAGGTTCATTTTCAAGCACGGTTTTCGACCATTTCGCTTCTTACCCTAAAATCAATTTTCTTTCAAACCTATATAATTGTTTTTTTACAGCTTGCTCTAATTTCTTGGTTATTATTTCACCAGTGTGTAAAAGGTACCTGACACAGAATTTGAAGAAGGGTGGATAAAAAAGGAATATAAGTGTCCAAGCAATACCAACAACATTCGAATGAGCCGCGTTTGGACCTTGTGTTCAGGAGAATGAAATATGCAAGTAGCATTAAACGGTTATTTGCTCCTGTAATGGTTTTTTATTTCTGAAGATAATCGATTGAGATAACTCCATGACTATCCCAAAAAAACAGTCGCCATTACTTTCCCAGCTGAAAAAATAGATTTTGCTTTTTTTGGAGCCGATATCCCCTTAGCAGTCTACTGTATTGATTGTAATTTTGTTTCTGGGGTATAATGGTGTGTCCAAGTTTCATCTACAGTAATTACTCGGCACCAAAACTCTGGTTTATTGCGCCTGAACGGCGACAACGGAGAGTTGGAAATGTTCATTAGAACACGTTTTTGGTCTGAAGTGAGCAAACGCGGCACCCATCGCGCGGACAGCTTTTTCATGCCTAATATGTGACAAACACGTTCTTTGGACATATTCTGCTATCTCTCTCACCTTAATTCGAAGGTCGTCTAGAACCATTTGATGAACTTGAGCGATGTTATCGTCAGTGGCTGCAGTTTTTGCACGTCCCGAACGTTCATCGTCTCCCAATAAGTTGGTACGGCCACGTTTAAATTCAGCTACACAAAATTTCACGGTGGTGAATGATGGTGCAGAGTCCCTATGCACAGCGTCCAACTCGTCTTTGATTTGCGTAGGCGTATTGTCTTTCAAAAATAAAATATTTAATAACAGGTCGATACTCGATTTTGTCCGTTTGCAGAAAAACACCCACATCGACTCACTCAAACGATTGTCAAACAACAACTTCGTGCCCAAAATGGATGTCCTTTTCAAAAGATGCGCAGACACATTCCCTACCTATTATTGACAAGTGCCGCCATCTTCATGTTCAGGTTGGAAACTTTTCAGACTACCCTCGTATTCTCTGAAATCCACCTCATCTAGCCCCTCAACGGATTCTTTTTGGATTATGAAATTTTGTAGGTTATTGCTAGTATTTCCCTATCAAATGGCGCATATATTGCCATAACTAATACGAGATTGAAATGAACCAAATATATATTGCTCACAAAATATCACAATGTTCTTATACTGAAAGGTATAACCTCAAACCGGCCATTCAATATTTCGGTATGATTATACCAGCTAAGAGAGTCAGTCATACACTGTGATCCCAAGAAATTTGCAGTGTACACAGAGAAAAAGCATCACTAGCTGTTAACAGATATCATGTCGTAAAAATGGATAAATCAAAATAACAACTAGTGAAATCTATTGTTTACCAGTACTGCTAACCTGACTATACAGTGACACAGTTATCAAAGTGAACCCTTCTAGTGAACAATAAACTTTTATTAATAACTTGTAGTTCCGACATTCTTGAATTGCTATAATGATTGTGGATCACTCATCCTCAGTGTGCTCTTATTATTTTTCAATTATAAGACTCCCACACCACATCCTACTTATTGAGGGTTAGCACAATCTTACGTTTCGTGTCTTTCCAGTTACAGTTCATTACATTTAATATAATTTCACTGGTGACGTGTATTTTAAGTCCATTTAGGTCTAAAAGTCCTGAACCTTTTCAGGATGAACTGATAACGTCAATTTCTGGATGTATTGAGTACATACGAATTAGTACGTACTAGTTACGTTCGTTTCTCATAATAATAGAAATACATTTTTGGGGTAAAATATAATAAAGTGCAGTCGTTTTCTGATGGCGAAGTGGGCAATAAATCATTGTTGAGGCGAATTGCATATTTATTTCACTTCAACTTATATCTGCTTATGATAATAATAAAATAATTAATAAAAAACCTTTTCAAAGACAAGCTTTTATTCAAATGCGCTAAAGAGTCAAAAATAATTGCTTCGGATGTGTAACGTAGGTTATTCCGTGAATTATAGATTCAAGAGCTTGTCACGCAAAAGTTTTCAGTTCGAATACAAAAGCGACAAGCTTACGCCTTTTTGTTAAAGCATCGTTATTGTGAGGCCTTTTTCCTGTTGTAAGTTCTGAGTTATTTAGTTCTCCAATGAGGAGACTAACTAAAGATGAACTCGTCCGCCATCTTGGAGCTGTCATCTCTAATTTATGCATTTTGACAAAAATCCAAGAATCTTCGTCTAAATTCATAATCTCCGACCCCAAAAACCCCCACATACTAATTTTGAATAGAATCGGACCATAATCACAGATACCATCCGCCATATTGGAGCTGCCATTTTGATTTTATGTATTTTGACAAACAATTCATAATTTTCGACCCCAAAAACCCCCACATACCAATTTTTAATCGAATCGGACCATAATTACAAAACTCGTCTGCCATCTTGAATTTGTGAATTTTGATGAAAATTAATAATCTACGACCCCGAAAACCCACAAATATTAATTTTGAATAGAATCGGACCATAATCACAGATATCGTCGGCCATCTTGGAGACGCCATTCCGGTTTTATAAATTTTGACATAAAATTCATAGTCTCAGACGCCGAAAACCCCCACACACCAATTTTGAATCGAATCGAATAATAAACACAAATTTCGTCTGCCATCTTGGAGACGCCATTTTGTTTGTTTCTCTAACAAAAATTCCATAATGCATTGTCACGGGAACTATGAACATCTGTCGAATTTCACGTTATTCGAGGGTCAAATTTAACTTGGAAGATTTCATTACACACATCGGAAAAGTAAATAACAGCTTGTAAAATGAGTGACAGCTGTCGGGCCAGCCTACTCAGGGGCGTACCTAGGCGTGCCGTAAGATATCTCAAACAAGTGGAAAGCGCCTAGACGTATATGTCAGGACTCACCAATGATTTATTGCCGACTTCGCCATCCGCAAACGTTTTAACTATATATTGTAAGCGAATGAATCAACACATTCAACATTCTTCTGGATTGAAAGAGCTATACATTTTCTTGAATTTCTCATTTAGGTGGTCGTTTTAGGAGGGATTTTCATTCATTCCCGGTCGATTTATATACCTTGAACTCCCGGACGATTCTAAGGTTTCTAAAGATTAATAACCAAATGCGTTTTTTAACATCTATCTCTAACATCGTGGGTTGTCAATATGAAAATAAAGTCGAGGTTGATTTTATTGAAGAACTGCTAATCAGTCAAAATTTCAAGCCATGTCTCAAAATGTCATCTACAATTTCAAGCCATGTCTCAAAATGTCATCTACAATTTCAAGCCATGTCTCAAAATGTCATCTATAATTTCGAAACATCTCTCAAAATGTCATCTACGCTTGAAGGAGTAGGATTTTCACAAACCAAACGGGTTCTAATATATCCCTCATTACCCAGCCCCATTGTTCAGGACGCATCGTAGTGCATTCTTGTTTCGTCGCATTTTTCCACA
The DNA here is from genome assembly GCA_018342105.1 of Gonioctena quinquepunctata. NCBI lineage: Eukaryota > Metazoa > Arthropoda > Insecta > Coleoptera > Chrysomelidae > Gonioctena > Gonioctena quinquepunctata. The sequence goes on from JAFIRS010001962.1 coordinate 69,057, forward strand.
TGACACTAACAAAGATCGTTCTTAAAGTCTCAAAACTTTAGAATTCTGGTGTCTGATCCAACAGTGTGTAATTCAGTATTTCAACATTTTTACAATTCTAATTAAAATATACGTCCGTTATAACTTAAAATGTGATAAGATGGAAACTCGGAACCTTCCCGCTTAATTCCTTAGAGTGACTTTCCTCTCCACATAGAGTTCAAATACTGCCACTCAAACACAGAATGGCAATTCACCCTGATAGAATAAATTTTGATTCCAAAAGAGTGGATTATCGCTCTATGGAAAGTTGGATTCCACTCCAAATCTAGAGTTGCAATTAACTCTGAAAAAATATAAATTCAACTTTTCATAGAGCGATAATCGACTCTTTTGGAGTTAAATTTTACTCCATCAGAGATAATTTTTTCTCTCTGTTTAAATGGCAGTATTTCAACTCTATGTGGAGTGGAAAGTCACTCTAAGGTATGGAGAAAAAAGTTTTTTGGCATTTGGAGAAAAGTGCTTTTTATACCATGTTCTGAACCAGAATTGCTATATTTTTATGAGGAAGCCGGCATTAGAATGATATTTCATACATCCAAATTGGAGCACAACAGTAGAATTATGGTAAGAGCAACTGTCATCATGTATTCATTTTAATTTTGAGTCTCCAAAATTTCCCAAATTTAAAGGTATGGATGGCAGGAACTGTAGGATAAAAATTCAAGAGGGCGTAGATTGCACCACATTAGCTGAAATATTGGGACCATTGTTGTGTAGTCCTTTACTTGTTTTCTATGCCTTCACCGGGAGTTGCTACACTGCAGCTTTTTATCGCAGGGGCCAATCCAGACCTTTCAACAATTTGGAATAAAATGAATCATTCCAACGAGTTTTCGCATCTTTAGCTGATTTGTCAGATCAAGAAAAAGTTGACAAATTGCAAGAATTCACGTCTCTAATGTACACAATCAAAAATTGCAGTTACGTGAACACTGCCAGGTCTATTATTTTTCACAAAATGTATTCGAGTAAGAAAAAAAACGAAAAGCTCATCGAAAAAATCATAGGATTTGATTCGAGTATGATACCGCTTCAAATCATTGAAGCAAAATATTTTAAGAACGATTTTTGTTATAATATATCCATTCTCACTTGAATGAATTCATCTTCGACTCAAAATATAGGGTTCGTTCAAAATCAATGAATGAATCACATGAACATGAGTAACAATTAGTGCAAAAAGAAAAATCTAATATTATCATATTTGAAACTAAGAAAAAGTAGTCCAATCAATTCTCATTAATTTGAGAAAAAGTCTTTCTATAATTCGATTTTGTGTGACAAATGAGATTTGAATTCAAAAAAAGGTTTCTCAGATGTGGAAATCGCAAAGGCGTTAGGTTGCACAAGGATCATATTTTGTTTTTCAACTCAAGCAAACGTTTCACTTACATTGGGAAGTTTACACAATTCATAGAACACGGATCTTCTCTCAACGGAAAGATCTTCCAAATATGAATCCAAACCTCGATTTCACGGCTAAGAAATCATTTCAGCGGACTACAGTAGCAATCAGCAACTGTTTCATGATTCATTCTTGAATGTGAAACTGCAGTATGGCTTTGGATTTGAAAGAAATGTACGTAGGAATTGTGGAAAATTCCCAACGTAAGACAACTTCTGCTTTGGTAGAAAACTTCAATAAGAAACAAAATAAATTAATTCCACATCTGGAAGAGTTTCCTCGAAATCCAAATTTAATTTTTCATACAAAATAGAAATAAAAAACAATTAGACAAATGTTTGAACAGATTTAGGCAGACGAAATCTAATTGTTCATCAACACAACAGGAATCTTGAGAAAACAAGGAGATGTCGTAGATCATTCTCTGGAAAGAAAACGAAAAGATAAAAAAATTAAAAAGTTGATGAGGCCACTGAGTAGTGCCTACCTTGGACTCAATTACCAAGAAATTATCCAACTATCCTGAATATACCTTCCAACCCCAAGGTGATATAAAAAAACGATTAAAATATTTTTGCAAAGATTCAAAAAAATATAATAATCATAGTTTACTGAAATTTGTTTTTATAATCCCCATCACAGATGATCACAATTTTGGTCGGGTAATTACCGAAATGATAATTATATGAAGATCTGAAGCCAAGCAATACCGGGCGCGGCTAGTACTTGGTTGGGTGACCACCTGTCAAGGAAGGTGCGCGTTAAAAATGCGTAGTAGCATATTTGCAGCAGCAGGCGTCATATCAATGAGCACGATATATGACGATAGATATGCCGTCCTTCGGAGTGGACGTTAAGATGGCGGTCCCGAGTTCATGGATGTTGAGCTCGTTAAAGAACCCTACCTCTGAAACAACAGAGGATTCGACAACATTTCCGGTTGAGGGAAGTGTGCTCACTGGCGTCGGTATTAAGCCTAGTCGCAGAATCAGACCGACGTTAAATGAATGATAAAAAAAAATGTTTACATTCTTAATCATGAGGAAATTTATTTGAATTTATTTCTATTATATATTAGCGTAAGAGGATTAGAGAGTCAGTTAAACATTCATTTACTCCTATTAAGATATTTAATCCTAACACTTTGTAAGTACAATTCGATTTTAAGACTATTTGATAGAAATCTTTAATTGAGCTTGATAAACTACCTGTGACTATTAAAAACTGTGATAATTTAAATCAGTTCAAAAATCTTTTGAAAAATTTTAACTAAATGTTAGCGTGTTCGTCATCTTTTATTTTTATAATTCCATACCCAATTTAAGTTGTATTCAATTAGTTTTAGTTTTCTTATATATAATCATGTTTGTAACAAATCCTGATTGTCAACTTTCGTAATTTTCATGTAGCATTGATGCTAAATAAATATCTACATTATATTATTCTTCAGAACAGAACTTGTTATTATTATTTTTTATTATACGCTTTCCTGATACTTTTTATTATCTTAGATCACTAAGTGATAACATCTGCCGGTACCAAGCCTGAAAAAAATTTGATGGAAAATCAAAACAATAATTTCAATTCAATTATGATTTTTTCGGCGCATTCAACTGACTTAGAAAAAACATATTTAAACAAAAATACGCAAAGTTACATTTGAAGTAAAATAATAAATCTCCGACTATGGTCGGCATGTCCGATCAAAGCTCAAATCCTATTATGTTTTATCAGGGGTGGATGATAAACCCCATCCTCATACAACTGAGAATGGATATACTATACTGCGATGTGAAAAAAAGCGACGAAACAAGAATGTACTACGCTGCGTCCTGAACAATGTGGATTGGTAATGAGGGATATATTAAAACTGTTTGATTTGAAGGAAATCCTACTCCATTAAGCGTAGATGACATTTTGAAAGATGGCCCTTCCGCTAACCCAGACGGGGAGAGTGATTATTCGAATGAATTTGAGAGCAGTTCTGATTCAGATGCGGAATATATTTAGCATTGACTTGTATGTAAGTTGTTACCAGCTGTTTGATTGTAAGTAATTCTATTTTGTGCTGGGACATGTAAACATTCGGTTTTGTATGAAATTCAGTGAAATCGAATAATTTAAAAACTGTCATGCGGATAATCGTATAATAATGTAAGTATGAATACATCATTTTGGCTTTTATACGCATACGCTTGTATAAAACAAGCAAAATCATCGCTTAATTTGTCCACTAGATTAGCTGTAATTTTTTGTTTTACTTTCCATTGTAGAAAATGGATATGATTATCAAAACTGGTTTCTCGAGAATATTTTATGACATCACATTTGTATCTTCAGCGATTCAAAAAGGCAAAGCACTTGTCACATCCGACCATGTACAACGTGTGAAAGAAAGACTTACTTCTTCAGTATCAACAATCCAGGTATTTGTTATCCGCCAAACTTCTGTTATATCGCCGCCTCATAATGTACAATTATAAGTAAGTATATTTGATGTATGGTTTAGTGAGTCCCGTCAGATCGATCAATAATATATTTTAAATAAAAATGAATTACCTATACGTAGAGTGATATACAAGATTAACATTTTTTTAATAAATTCAAAATATGTTTATAATGATTTTAATACCCTAACAACACATATTCCAAACGTCACTGGCGATTAAATTTTTTTTACTACGTTTTTATTAAATCGCTTTGTTTCCCGTCTGTGTGCTCGGATGGAATCTTGCAAGTGAATTTTGACCCACTTCTAGTTGTCCGATTAATTGAAATTTGACAGGTTTTCAAAATTCCATTGACAATGCATCATGAAATTTTTGTTAGAGAAAAAATCTGTATGGGGCTAGGAGAAATTATTTCATACCTTTTAGTCCGTTTCAACAACGTGGTATATAATATAAATATATATATAAATGAATTGAATTATTGGAAGATTTAGAATTAATTTGAAGTGTTAACGAATTTTTCAAAATCTCATTTTCTCGAAAAGTTCCGAAACGTCTTAAATTTCTGAAGTTTTAAAAACGTTTTGTAGTGACGTTTGTTTTTTAATATTTGTAATTTTTTATAAATTAAATAAATAATAGTTTAAAAACTAAAGAACACGCTTTAATAGATAACTAAACTAAAAAGTAGAGAATAATTTTAAATGAGTTTGAAATAAGAATACAGTGATTAACAACAAATTTATTTCATCGTAAAAAAGCGTGGGGTGCTTGATGTCAATTGTTGTCAATTGTTGTTAATATTTCATGGACAGATATTGGTAAAAGTAGAATCATTATGAAAATATCTTAAAAAGCACCCCACGCGTTTTTACGATGAAATAAATTTGTTGTTAATCACTGTATTCTTATTTAAAATTATTTTCTACTTTTAAGTTTAGTTTTCTATTAAAGCGTGTTCTTTAGTTATCAAACTGTTATTTATTTTCAACTTTTCAGTTTTGTTTTCTATTAAAGGGTGTTTTTTTGTTTTCAAACTACTATTATTTAATTTTTTTAACTATTATTCTCTAATTTTGAATAGAATCGGACCATAATCACAAAACTCATCCGCCATTTTGGAGCCGCCATCTTGAATCCTTCAATTTTGACAAAATAATCATAATCTCCGACCCCAAAAACCCCCCATACCAATTTTGAATAGAATTGGACCATAATCACAAAACTCGTCCGCCATTTTAGGGCCGCCATCTGGAATTTTTCAATTTTCACAAAAGAATCATAATATTGGACCCCAAAAACCCCCACATACCAATTTTGAATAGAATCGGACCATAAGCACAAAACTCGTCTACCATTTTGGAGCCGCCATCTTGAATTTTTCAGAATCATATCCTCTGACCACGAAAACCCTCAGATACCAATTTTGAAGCGAATCGGACCATAATCTCAAAACTCGTCCGCCATATTGGAGCCGCCATTTTGTTTTTTCTCAAACAAAAATGTCTTAATGCATTGTCACCGGAATTATGTACACCTGCCCAATTTCAAATCATTCGTACGTCTGGAAGTGGGTCAAAATCGCGCCCAAAGGAGTCAGTTACGAACAAACAAACATACAAGTGAAGCTAATATAAAGCGTGTAAAAAAGAAGAAATCTTGGATATATTTTATTTATTGCCAATGACAATCTTTCAAATTTTTTTAAGAGTGATAGAAAATTTTGCATGAAATTTATTTTTATTTTTTTAAGCACCTGCGGCACTGACGACCTCCATTCCGTCGATAAGATAAACTGCACGTAAATAACAGTAAACAATAAGCAGCTGACAATTCTGGATAGCTACATTTTGCGCGACACGCCACCGTGAGCGCTGCCCGCCTACAATGGCGGAACTCCGCCCCGTTGCACGGAGTCATTAGTAAAAAAAACAAATGATTTCGAAACGATGCAACTCATTTCATTCACTCTTTCTAGAATTTCAATGAAGAAACAAAGAAAGTAAGACGTTTAAACAATTTTTTACACATTCTCAAAAGACACACATAAAAATTGACAATTAATGATTAACTAATCCATTTTGCAATAATAAACTTAAATTACTTGGCAATTTATCGAAAAATTACAAAATAGCCAGATTCAGAGACATCGGAAGTTGAAGAAATTGTTTTTAATCATTTTTTGTAGTTGTAATTGGGTCGGATAATAACGCAAGTTTATAAACGATCCAATTCCTGTGAAAAAATATCGGTTTCCTCGAGTACAAATTGCCCCGAACACTTGCTGATTTGCCCCACTGTTCTGGGTGTTTCCGGCAACATGAAAGTCGGTTCAGTTGTTTTTTTTTAGTACATCTAGTCCTTACCTACAATTTTTGTTGAGAGTTTCTTGTCCGGGACGAAAAGGTAGGTAACTGCATTTTCCCCACCCCTTGTTCGCCGCTGTGCCGAGGGTTGCGACATGTTGGGACGCGGAGTTTTCCAAGTCATACTCATAAAAATGCACAATCAAGTGATTCTTTTACTGTCCGGAAAAAAAGGTATATGTTAAAAAAACGCGCCTCGTTATTAATTAATAATGATTACTTCCGGTAGGACTTACGCCGGCACAGTTGTCGTTTTATGAATATGTTTTCATGAGGAACCCTGTAGAAAACTTCAGAATCGTCCGGGGTTTCAAGGTATATAAATCGACCAGGCTCTTGGACTATTAAAATATTTTAATTAACGTTGAATGCCGAGTATTGTGTAAAAATTTCATGATTTCATAATGTATGTACACTAAAATTATTTGTATCGCGTACTAAAACATAAAATTTCATTTGAGCTTTATTTTCATCATTACCATGATCATTGTCAGATTTCGAAAGTAATATGGGTGTTTCTAGACACTTCAGGGGACGTCCAGATTTCTGTATATTCCTGGTACGTCGAGTTTAGGCTTGTTGAGGACATAAACTGGATCTATAGGAGATGATGACAATTATTGCCATTGAAAAATACCCTTTAACAACATACTTACTTGAGAGAGATTTAGGCGATAATCAGCTGGCGCCTTTTATCGCCATTTTAAGAAGTTTCTAGCCTGGCATTCCCTAAATGATTTATTACTCTCTTCTATTTCAAAACATGTACAAAAGACAATGCAAAAATTTCATCACTCACCTTATATTCACCAGCTTTTTTACGCAACTCCACAACTTCTCTGTACCAAGAGGAGTTTTTATCATTGGCAGTAATATTATTATGGATGTGGACGCCAACATCATTGGCATTCTCTTTTGAGGAAAATGCGCCACTGGTAAATTCATATTGGGAGATTGGCCTGAATCTCTTTTTATATTCGCTATGGTGTTCCTCTTTGGGCATATCCTGATTACTTCTGTCACCATCCACCAAGGGTTCTAGTTCACTGGCTATAAAACATCTTTTGAAATTAACAAACTCTTTAAGGGTGTTGCAAGGTTCCGATCCCAAGACCCCTATAAAGTTAGCAAAGCCACTTGCTCAAAAACCGATGAAACCTACGCCAATATTTGTCGAATAATTGTAAATTTGTAGTGAATACCAGGGTTATTATATATATGATACTGACAGGGTTACGGCATAAAACAGCATGGGAGATTTCGGGTGACCAGATGCAAGGTGAGGTAAGTGTGCCACTGCTGCCAACATTATGAATTATTTGAAGTTTTTCAAGCGCAGTGTTTATTTCGGTTTGAACAAAGTTTCAAAAGTGTTGATCAACAACTCCAGTAGTGTTTAATTTATCATTTATCAAGATAGTGCATAGTGCAGTAGGGGTAATTGTATTTCGTAGTTTTGATAAAATGTCTGGGACTACATGCAGTGTGAAAAGCTGTACGAACAATACGTAAGTGCAAATTTAATTCCATAACTTTTCACTCATTTCCTAAAGATGATGTCTTGAGAAATACGTGGGCGAGTTTTTGCCAGCAGTCGAAAAATTGGACACCAAAATCTTATTCTAGAATTTGTTCTGTCTATTTTGAGTCTGAAGATTTTGAGAAACATTATAGGAGTGAGTTGTTGGGTGCACCTTCAAGAAGAACATTAAAAGCAGATGGTAAAATAACGGTACTATTTTTCTTAGGACTATGGTACAGATTATTTTAATTTCAGCTATTCCTAAAAATCTTGGTGGTGGAGATTTGGCAATACCCTCCATTGAATGTAGATAATTCCATTCCACAGCAGGTAATTTTTGGAAAGTAACATATTGAATATATAGGTTTTTTTATTTTGCTATATTTTCAGTTGGAACTCAAGTTGCAGAGATTTATGAGACTAATAACGTCAACAGCAAAGAAAATATTCCTACCATACAAATTACTGATCATATAGCCAAGGAATATGCATATAAGCATATAAGGATTTAGAAATCAAATACTGTGCACAACAAAAAAATATTTAAACAAAAATAAAGAACACCGATTCAAAAAGAATTGTACTGTAGTTTTGGAGAAGTTGAAAGCTGAAATTGAAGAAAAATGTTAAAGTATTTAAGAGTCTTCTAAAAAAAAAAAAAGTTATATGTCTAAAACCTCACAGCGAATCAAGTTGATATTATATTGGATGTAATGGAAAGAGTTAGATGGAACAGAAATTAATTATCAAAAGCTTTCACGTTATGTTACCTGAGCAAAAAAGCATATTTATTCATGAGGAATGAGAATTTTCCACTTTCACATACAGTGCTTCTCAAAAGTCCGCTCCCCCCCTCTTATTTTTGGAACGATTATACATAAACAAGTGAAATTTGGAAACTGAATATTAAAGGTTATAAACTTCCCTACTAGTGATGATAGATGACGAAATCGTCAAAGATGACGTCACAAGGCCATTGTGACCAATAATTTTAAATGGAACCCTACGGCAAGCGACACCTCTTTTAAAAGGTATCGAAAAAACCTATTCAATGATACTAATTTTGTTTGTGTTTATGGCAGGTTTGGCAACTTGCTTTCAAAAAACGCAAAGCTGTGATGAATTAAATCAGTTAATACTAAAATTCCAAATTCAAGCTCCGCCTCTGGATAGTCGTCAAATAAGCTGACGTTTTTGTTAGTCTCCCTAATTCGACGTTTTTGTAATTGTCCAAGTTTTTGTACATTTAATAATTTGTATATTGTTGATCGAACGTTTAACTGTTTTAGCAGCTTTTGGTACTTTTAATATTTTTGTACATTTTAATAATTTGTTAAACTGTTGTGAGCCGAACGTTTGAGTGCTTCAAGAAGCGAAATGGTACGTGTTTTAGGTGATAAAGTAGCAGCGATCCTAATTCTTGGTGAAACTGGACAAAATATTCATGCAGTAGAACGCATTTTTAATGAGAGGTTACCCGATCGCCCCGTTTCGAGGACTTATTTAAGGGAGCTTCTTCGTAAGTTTGTAACAACGGGTAGTATTAATGATGCGAAACGATCTGGCAGACCACAAATTCCTGATGAGAAAAAAATTGATATACTGGCAGAAGTAATAGTTAATCCTACTTCTTCAACAACTCACGTTGCATCTACCTGTGAAGTCAGTCGAAGTACAGTACACAGGGGTAAAGAAACAAATTTCATCCATACAAATTAAAAATGGTTCATCAACTCTCAGACGACGACCCAGACCGAAGACTAGAATTTTGTGAAAATATGGAAACTAAAATTAACCAACAGCCAGACTATGTCAGAACAATTTGTTTTAGTGACGAAAGTACTTTCTATCTAAATGGAAATGTAAATATACAGGATGTGAGGTATTGGAGTGACGCAAATCCTCACCTGTTTCGTGAAACACATACCCAATTTCCCAAGAAGGTGAATGTTTGGGCAGGTATCCTGGGAAACCACATCGTGGGGCCTCTTTTTTTAAATACTAATTTAACTGGTGAGGTTTATCTGGAGCTGTTGCGAAACGCAATAGAACCGTTAATCCTTGAAATTTTGGAAGATAATCCAGATGAATTCGGCAATTTGGAAATGACATTCCAACAGGATGGTGCTCTTCCACACTATTACGGTGCAGTAAGACGGTATTTGGATGAGGAGTATCGTGGTAGATGGATTGGACGACGAGGTTCAACGGAATGGCCAGCTCGATCACCGGACCTCACACCTTTGGATTTTTTTCTGTGGGGAAACCCTAAATCGAAGGTTTACGCCACTGAACCTGACAATATTGACGTTTTAAAACAACGTATTGTTGCAGAATGTGAGGCTGTTTCCGCAGACACATTTGCAAAAGTACGAGAAGAGTTCAAAAATAGGATATTCCACTGTCAGGAAGTAAATGGAGGTCACTTCGAGCAATTTCTTCAAGTAGATACTGATTCTTAAATCTGTAATGAATATCATACTCAATGGAATTTAAATTTTAATGTTTACTAATGAGCCATTAAAACTGCCATAAACACAAACAAAATTAGTATCATTGAATAGGTTTTTTCGATACCTTTTAAAAGAGGTGTCGCTTGCCGTAGGGTTCCATTTAAAATAATTGGTCACAATGGCCTTGTGACGTCATCTTTGACGATTTCGTCATCTATCATCACTAGTAGGGAAGTTTACAACCTTCAATATTCAGTTTCCAAATTTCACTCGTTTATGTATAATCGTTCCATAAATAAGAGGGGGGGGAGGGGACTTTTGAGAAGCACTGTATAAGAACATTACAGAAATATTCACAATTGATTGATTTGAGAGGTGAGATCTTGAAGGATGTTCTAGAGTTTTTGAAAATTGCTTCATTAAATATGGCTCCTAAAGAAAAAGCTGTATAGTTCTTTTATATGATGAAATAAAAGTGAGAAATATGTATGAATACGATAGAAAAAGTGATGAAATAATTGGGCAACATGATTATGTTCAAGTAGTTGTAGCCAGAAGTTTATTCGGCAATTGGAAACAGCCAGTTTATGTGGGATTCGACAAACACATGTCCAAAGAATTATTATATGAAATAATATTAGCCCTCGCTATGATATTTCATTTGATGTTGTTGCAGTAGTTAGTGATTGTAGCCCTTCAAACCAGAATACCCTGAAAGAATTGAATGTTTCATTTACTAGAAACTACTTCCAACACCCAGGCAACAACAATAAAATCTTTTGTTTCCTTGATGCTCCACATCTCCTGAAACTGATTAGAATTTGGTTATTAAAAACTGGTAAGAACTATAGTACATTTTCTGTAAAACTTTGAATAATATATTATGTCTTCAGGTTTCATACTGTCCACCGGAAAAAAGGTCCATAATAACATATTAGAAGATTTGATCAGTCGAACAGCAGATACTGAAGTCTCTTCCATTTTCAAACTTTCAGAAAAACATTTTAGAGTTGAAGGAGCAGAAAAACAAAATGGGACCTTAGCTTCTCAGTTGATTTCACATTCTACTGCTAAGGATATCAAAAGATATTATAACACTGAAGAAAGTAAAAATTTGGAATATTTTATTCAACTTGTAAATGACTGGTTTGATATTATGAATTCCAGAAATTTGAAGGAGTCTCAGGTTTTCAAAAAACCATATCAAGCCCATAAGGAACAGGTTGATAGATTGGAGGAAATGTACCAGGTTTTCAAAAATATGCTTTGCACTGGAAAAAAAGTTTACAAGTTTTTCAGAAAGCCATATTTTTATCAATACTGTTTCTGAAAGAGCTATTTGAAGAAATGGAAAAGCGTTATGGAATCAACTTTATTCTTACTTCCAAACTCATTCAAGACACTGTGGAAAATTTATTTGGTCAATTGAGAAGTCGAGGGGGCTTAGATGACCATCCTACTCCAATGAATTTGTTGTACAGGCTCAGAATGGTAGTTTTAGGTAAATAAACATATATCATTAATGATGGTCTAATATTGATGTCAATGTGTATCCCAATCATTTTCAACCAATATGAATAAAAATGGTTAAAATTGCTTTCATTAATTAAAGGAATAATCCATTTCAGTGTTATTTTGACAGATTCATGTATTTGAAATAACAATTTTGATCTAGAATCCATTTTTGACATTACTCTCTTAATAATTTTCATTTTGATATGAATTTAGTCTGTTTGGAGGAATTCCCGCAAACAAAAATTTTCTGTACATTTTAATTCCTATTACTAAATTCTGGAATTGATACTTCAAATTAAACTTTTTTTCCTTTGAAGGATAGACTCCAGGTCAAACGTACTCAGATATGGAGACAAAGAGGAATACTTACTGGCTACAGTGTTCAAGTTGGCAGAAGTCGAACCTACCATTCATGTTATAGAAAACGAATTGGCAGATGAGAGTGATTTTCCCTCAACATCAAATCCAACTGCAAGCTCTTCTTATATGCTGGCAGATCAAGTTGAAGAGGATGGATTGAACTATTTGTCAGGATGGTTCGTTCGAAAGTTCAATAAAACTTATCCAGAAATGGGAGATTATACTTACATGTTAAAATATGAAGAACATTCGTATCAGAAACCATCATGGGTTAATGAACTATCTTATGGAGGCCTGACAGAACCTTCTAGTAAACTTCTGAAGAATATAAGAATTTTAGAAATGCATTTTAAGAAAATTAATAAAAGGCGCTTCTTCTCTAAGAGATTTATTTTAAAACTAATGTTTTTGAAATTGAAAAATGTTGTGGATTTGCCTGAAGAGATCACACAGGCCTTTTTACGACAAAGAATATTCATAAGGATGAAGAAACTTGATCAAATGATAAAATTTAAAGAACTCAAGAAGAAGGGGAAAACCGGAGCCACAACCAAATTGAGAAATTTTTTAAATTAAAGCAGTGATTCTAAATTCTGTGAAAATTATATAGTTTATTAAAATGTTTATGATGATTTGTGTATCATTCTAATTCCATTTTCTCGGTGTATGAGACTTAATTATATGAGCCTTTCCATGTTGAAGCAGCCGCAAAAAATAAACTTTTTCTACAATTGTCTTCTGTATTAAACCAGGGCATCTTTGTAACTTAATGAAAGTATTATCATCGAGAAAGCACAATTATGATTAATTTTTCAATGAATATGTTGAGTAAGGAATATATTTTTCACTTTTTTTTCATGTGGAAAAATATAAATCTTATCAGAAATTTGAATAAATTTTTTCATATGTGGAAGTCATAAACAAAAATTGCTTTCAGATACAAAAGGATTATTCACATTTCGTTTTCATTATTCTTGTGTGTTTTTCAGATTCTTTCATTAAACTTTCAACAACAAAAATAAATTTGTAACTCCAATATTTTTCGGAAAAAATATTACTGCAATTTCATATCAGAAGAACAAATACAACTAATGGTCATAGGTACGAGAAAAACTTGACCACGATTCATTCTATTCACGTGTTCTTTTCCGTCATTTTGGGAATGAATGAATGAATAATCTCCAGCATTTGATGGAACGGAATGATGTTTTTTGATAAGGTCCTTGGGACTATGTTGGTTGATGACTACAGAACTTTTATTGCAACATTGTTTAGTGATTCTTCACAATTCTGTTAAAATTAGATTTTTTAAATGTTTATGCTTTGTGTATCATTCTAAATTCAATTTTCTCAGTGTCCCAGCAAATATGTTACGCGTGGGCCTGCATATACAGTGCTTCTCAAAAGTCCCCTCCCCCCCCTCTTATTTTGGAACGATTATACATAAACAAGTGAAATTTGGAAACTGAATATTAAAGGTTGTAAACTTCCCTACTAGTGATGATAGATGACGAAATCGTCAAAGATGACGTCACAAGGCCATTGTGACCAATAATTGTAAATGGAACCCTACGGCAAGCGACACCTCTTTTAAAAGGTATCGAAAAAACCTATTCAATAATACTAATTCTGTTTGTGTTTATGGCAGTTTTAATGGCTCATTAGTAAACATGAAAATTTAAATTCCATTCAGTATGATATTAATTACAGATTTAAGGATCAGTATCTACTTGAAGAAATTGCTCGAAGTGACCTCCATTTACTTCCTGACAGTGAAATATCCTATTTTCAAACTCTTCTCGTACTTTTGCAAATGTTTCTGCGGAAACAGCCTCATATTCTGCAACAATACGTTGTTTCAAAACGTCAATATTGGCAGGTTCAGTGGCGTAAACCTTCGATTCAAGGTACCCCTACAGAAAAAATCCAAAGGTGTGAGGTACGGTGATCGAGCTGGCCATTCTGTTGAACCTCGTCGTCCAATCCATCTACCACGATACTCCTCATCCAAAAACCGTCTTACTGCACCGTAATAGTGTGGAGGAGCACCATCCTGTTGGAATGTTATTTCCAAATTGCCGAATTCATCTGGATTATCTTCCAAAGTTTCAAGAATTAACGGTTCTATTGCGTTTTGCAACAGCTCCAGATAAACCTCACCAGTTAAATTAGTATTTAAAAAAAGAGGCCCAACGATGTGGTTTCCCAGGATACCTGCCCAAACATTCACCTTCTGGGGAAATTGGGTATGTGTTTCACGAAACAGGTGAGGATTTGCATCACTCCAATACCTCACATTCTGTGTATTTATATTTCCATTTAGATAGAAAGTACTTTCGTCACTAAAACAAATTGTTTTGACATAGTCTGGCTGTTAGTTAATTTTAGTTTCCATATTTTCACAAAATTCTAGTCTTCGGTCTGGGTCGTCGTCTGAGAGTGGATGAACCATTTTTAATTTGTATGGATGAAATTTGTTTTTTTTCCCCTGTGTACTGTACTTCGACTGACTCCACAGGTAGATGCAACGTAAGTTGTTGAAGAAGTAGGATTAACTATTACTTCTGCCAGTATATCAATTTTTTTCTCATCAGAAATTTGTGGTCTGCCAGATCGTTTCGCATCATTAATACTACCCGTTGTTTCAAACTTACGAAGAAGCTCCCTTAAATAAGTCCTCGAAACGGGGCGATCGGGAAACGTCTCATCAAAAATGCGTTCTGCTGCATGAATATTTTGTCCAATTTCACCAAGAATTAGGATCGCTGCTACTTTATCACCTAAAGCACGTACCATTTCGCTTTTTGAAGCACTTAAACGTTCGGCTCACAACAGTTTGACAAATTATTAAAATGTACAAAAATATTAAAAGTATCAAAAGCTGCTAAAACAGTTAAACGTTCGATCAACAATACACAAATTATTAAATGTACAAAAACTTGGACAATTACAAAAACGTCGAATTAGGGAGACTAACAAAAACGTCAGCTTATTTGACGACTATCCAGAGGCGGAGCTTGAATTTGGAATTTTAGTATTAACTGATGTAATTCATCACAGCTTTGCGTTTTTTGAAAGCGAGTTGCCAAAACTGCCATAAACACAAACAAAATTAGTATCATTGAACATGTTTTTTCGATACCTTTTAAAAGAGGTGTCGCTTGCCGTAGGATTCCATTTAAAATTATTGATCACAATGGCCTTGTGACGTCATCTTTGACGATTTCGTCATCTATCATCACTAGTAGGAAGTTTACAACCTTTAATATTCAGTTTCCAAATTTCACTTGTTTATGTATAATCGTTCCAAAAAACAAGCAGGAGGACTTTGAGAAGCACCATGCCGAGTTAGAAATATACTGGAGGGCGGAGAATAAGTTTAAAATGGATGATGATGTTGATTTAAAGAGCAGTTGCACTGAACGGCTCGAGTTTTCCATGCTAATTTTCATAGATTTATGTTCATTCAATTTTGCTCGATCAATACGCGTGGATACCGTCCGTTATTCAGCCGTATTATTCGTTTCATGATATCTAATATTGAGTCGAAGAGTTTCAGACAAATGATAGGGGATGAGAATTATTCATGGATGATTACGTATGATATAGTTTCAGTATTTGACGACGGATCTTCACCAGACCAGATTGCCCGGTGCTTATCATCGGTGGAAGATGATTACAGATTGGCGACTTTGTCGCAGAAATAATAGTGCGTAGGTCTCGATTAGAGAATTTGATTGAACGTGACGATTTATCATCTTCGATTTGTAGGAAGAGAGCGAGATATTGAGAATGAAATAAATATTGACCACGGTTGATTAGTTGCAGGACTGGCATATTAAATTCAGTATTTGACATCATATAGCGACCAGATTTCACCGAGTGAGATCGAGGAAGTTAATGACAAGTTATTATTGCCGGATGATGTATCATCGCTCGATGGATAAGCGGCATTTTCAGATTTCCGGCAGGCTGACATGATTCGGTTTTCGTTAATTGTCATTTATCGACGACGAAGTGAATCAATAGGTTAATAGCCGAGTTACCTTTTGATCGGTTTGATTATAATTTCGACCTCGAAGGAAAGCTGTGCCAGATGACCGAGCGAATGTAGATTGCGACGATTAAAGCTATAATGGCAATGATTGCTTGTCGAAAACGATTAAAGATTGGTTGTGAAATATTGAATTGCCGATATTTCACGAATGATTAGTGAATGACGTGGAGGCAGGCTTGAAATGACCACGCCGCGGAATATGACGGAGTTCGATCGAATGGTGAAAGAAATGACATCGTGTCAAAATATAAAGACGACCAGTACTCAGTTATTGAATGTCGACGGAAAGATTAAGCCGAAAGATTACTGGCGATAACATCATTACGATTATGCAAGCGACTGGCAATAGCTCTTCGAATTGACGCCGTGCCATATGTAGATGGTTTCGAACATCATTAACGATTGATGAATAACCGACGTTGTTGTCGCGCAATTACGATTGCCGATTGATATAGCGGATTCAGTATTTTCGACACAAAATTGCACATTGAATGAGCGCTGTAGAGTTGAGCGATCGATGAAGCTAGCTGGTAATAGATTGCTTGTTGACGTGAAGATTTGCTCAATAATTTTGGGGATATTTATCATATGGAAAATGAATTGCTTCAGCATTCAATACCGAGGAATAAGAGTGATTACTCGAATGATATGATAGTATTTCGATGCCGATTGCCGTCAAAAGTGAAATTGATGAGAACGCATGAAAAATGAATATCACAGATTTTCAACATTTTCATTACATAAGATCTGGGGTCAAAATCGTGGTTATGAAGTATTGTTGATCGACGACATGACATGCGAATATATTTTCGAGCATTTAATAACGTCATACATTCATTAATGTTATTCACTTTCGATCAGGCAGTGACACTGCGACCGATCCGTTTATCAGAGTTTTATAAAGTTCATTATCGACCATAATATGGACGATTCTGTTAGGCAGAAAAGCGATGTTAATATAACAAAGTCCAGAATCATCCAAAAATATTGACTATTGATTGCAGCGCAGTTTGCGATGACACCCTTAGTGATTTTCCGAATATTCCGTCACATATGGTTCGAAGATACCGAAGAATCGATGAGTCAATTCAATAGCGGATGGAATATGGTCATAGTATTACGGAATCCTTTATCGGTCTATCCAGCTTGGCGAGCTTTAACGATAAAATCATCGCAAGGTGATTTGCGTCAAAGTTGAGTATACGCGAATACCAACGACATTAACGGCATACCTAATATCGAAATCGGTTCAAAATCGATCTGGTGCCATCAGTATAACGCCGAGGCAGCATTCGATATTGTTACCATGAAAATGAAGGGGTACGTGATCATATCGTTGCCATGATTGGTAATATATGCCAGTATTTCAGTTCGAAACATTCGATTTGCCTATTCTCGATACGGAGAACGATTGAACATCGAAACATAAGTTTTGCATTCGAGAAAGTTTTCGAGTTTCCAACAATTTCCAGCGTCAATAAACGATGACAATCGCGGAATAAAGAATATCGATGAATGGATTTATTCAACGGAACGGTGACTGGTACGCCTGAATTAGCCATCAAAAGATTGATTTCGGTCGTTGCCGCGAACGGGGCCGATGCAGACAGTATCATTGAAATTCCAGATGTAGTCAACGTGCCGAAATGAGCAACGTACACCGATGCAATACGTCATACTGTTTATCGTCATCATTTAACATACCAGAAGAATGCCTAGATACCGATTGGGAGGAAAGAATATACTTCAGCAAAACGGTGAATCATCGAATCAAAACGACAAATGATGAGTCAGATTGAATATGACATGCCATTTTGCCGATTGTTGTTCGAAAACCGAAGCGATACGTAGATGTCAATAATTATTCGTCCAATAACCTCCGTTCAGGAAAGCATATATACGATATAGTAGATCAGCTTCATAGAGCATCGAATAACGTCATGTATTTCAGATTATTCCACCCTTACGAAAAGTTGGTTAACGATATATTAGACGCCGCCCAGCAGATTCATTATTGTGAATATGTTGACGAGCGCCAGTAGCGGCTTCTGCGACGAATTATCCCCAGACGCTATTATCAAAAGAGATCTGATGATTCTTCTTGATTCGACATCTGAAAGCTTCACTTCCAGATCGTAATATTCCAGGTTAGAAATATTGAGAAATGATTCGACGAATGCTATTTCGGTAGCGATAAAAAACGCAAATTCCAAGAGAATAGGAGCCAACTTAATGACCGTCGCTTCAGATGCCAATACGAAGAACAATGATCAAAGCCAGTAAGTTGTTGCATCGAAGTTGATACCGATAAAGTTTGCCGAGAATCGAATGTTACCCGTTTTCAGATCGCTTCAGTTAACTACGATTAAGATGATTGAACGTTGTCGATATTAACATTCGACATTCATTTGGTATTATCATATGAGACCATCGAGCTTCGGTCATCTCTAGGATCATGTACCAATGCGACCGTCATTCACCATCAATATTATCGTTCCATAATATATGCATAATGGGGATTATCGTAATCGTGACTGATCATCATCGTAAAATTAATGCCAGAACAAATCTTCGGCGATTACCCGTTTTCGTTATAGTCGGTAACGCCAGTTTTCGCATAATAGCCACGTATCATGATTGAAAGTCGATCACGTCATCAGTCACCCGTATAATTTAGTGAAAACATGTTCATTAAATCGACGAAATCATCATTCCTCTGCTACCGGTGGTACATCATCAGAAATAAGGATCCTCAGCGAGAATAGATTCGTCATTAGAATAACTAACGCGCTATGACAGATAAACAGCGTTGAGATCGATCAATAATATCAGCAGTTCGATACACAGTTCGTCGTTAAAGAATTGAATAAGTTGCTATCAGTGCCGTTTGTCTTCCGGTTTCCGTCGAGAAATGGCGTAAAGTACAAATCAAAGTTTACCGTTGCCGGAATAAAGAGGTTAGTCACGAAATTGACAGATATTGCGCGGTTCTGCCGATAATCCAAACATAGCGAACACACGGTGAGTCGCATTTTCACAAAGGCGAAACATACAAAAAGAATTAGAATTCAGCATTGCGGATGTATATCGGCAACATCATGCATTCACGACATCACGAATTATTACCGTCGGCGGAGTGTTATCAAAATAACATCCATTTATGTAGCCATTTATCATCGACATATGAAGTCTTCAGGCGATGACGAAGACTTCAGCCAGCATTCGACGACCATGAATTACTAACATGCTCGAGGCCGATTGTTGAGAAGCGATATCTCAAATCGGTTCAGCAATATATGTGATGAAAAATATCTAGTACCGTAAGTTTATGTTGAAGCCGAGCGCTCGATATACGATACCGCAGCAGTAATTAGCGATGTTTGATATCGATAGCCGGTACCAAACATGTTCATCGAATTTCGTCAATATTTGCCGATCGACCATCAAACATACGAAGTTCGATTCAACACCGTGAAACTGATGAACACTAGCGGCATGATCGCGATGAACCGCGACCGTATAGTACCGGTCTCGATTAATACGCATACCCTTGCTACTGTAGCTACACTATTTATTAACATATACGTTCATTTCAGTGGTATATGAATAGTTTTCGATCGGTATTATACCCCGTGCGCAATCAAATTACGATTTACCAGAAATAGTGATTGACCGCTGAGGCCATTATCCTCATTGTTTCACGAGAACAGGTTGGCGATCAACATTAATCAGTTGGTGCCACGTTAGTTCACATACTTTGCGTTTTTTCCATACAAAGTTGCCCGGAACAGCACAATTTTGAAAACAAATGTTGAATTTCATGAATGCCGAACAGAGTCGACGGAGAAAGGGTCGTACCGTACCACCGAAAATAATATGAGTCTTTCCACCGTGCGTTTCGTTCGCAGGGCGATTGCTGTCATTTCGCTCATTAGTTTTTACCGAACATGAAGCGGCGCTGCATCGGTTTATCGACTCCATATATAGTCGAAATAAGTGGAGATATGGAACATTTAATTTCGAATTTTCGCATGGTTATTCATAAATCGATATTACCGATGATATATCACCTCAATACGTAAAGCGACGCCGAGTATTATTTCAACTCAATTAGTCTGGAATATATGCTTGAACATTCAGTCGAAATGCTCGCTGTAAAGAAAGAAAAGAATGCGAAAACATTTCAACGAAAGCGAAAATGAAGAATCCTCCGCTCCAACTGGTTACGATGCCATCAACAAAATGGTCATATAGATACAAAATCATTCCGAACAGTTCTCAGTCATTATTTACGCAAACGATATAGATGCGCCAATGACGCAAACATGGGTATAAATTGAATTGCCGAAGAACGGGCTGCGAGAATAGTACGCTCACAATAATGATGACGAAGAAACATCAACACATTCCCACAGCATTTCGTCGACGATTAGCTGATATTCACCACTATTCTACGCAAATCGGGTGAATAATATGAATTTACCGATGTTTGCATAGTCAATGATTATCGCGGTTTATTACTCGACAACAAGAAACATCATTAAGCCTGCCCGATCTTCCAGTTTTCCTCATCATCATCGTAGGGAATATCTTTCAACATTTGCTTATTCGCAACGTAATTACCATCATAATTATAAAGAATGCAGCCATGAATGCAGTCGAATCATTTATGTAGATCTTTAACAAAATGGTTACCGGTTGTGCAATATGAAAGTCTTCATACCCGTCGTGATAAACACTTGAGCGAAGCACTTCGGTTCAAAGATTCATAGTCAGAATTTCCGGGGTTTACCGGTTGATGAAGAAAGCAGATCGAAAGATACCAAACAACGGGCTGAACGCTTTAGGGGAATATGCATGATTAATTGCGATATTGAAGGTTATCCATTACCGAGTCGATCGTACAGCGTATACCTGAACTCGAATCTTCATCCATTTCACGCGTCCTGGTCTATAACATTCAAGACATAACAAGGTCATCATTGATAACCAATATCGATTAATAGCGCGGAAAATCGCCAGTCATTTATGTAACTGATTTGTCGACCGGCCATTAATTCATTTAACATCAATGGCTTGCAGATCGCAAATGGTCGACATAAAAATCGGCGAATTTGTTATTCGACACTGAGCACGGGGATGATGTAAGGTGAATAATTTGACTTCATGACCAGAACATTTTCGTCATTCAATATGTTGATCGATTGCCATTACTCATAGCTGATTTTCGCTTCTCAAATCAACATGTAAAGTTATGAAACATTTTCAGAATAATCGTATCACACGAAAGCGTGCAGAACATAACAAACATGCTTCATTATTGCGCACGAGATCTACTCAATATTCAGGCAGTCAAAACTATCGACTAAACAATTGTGACCATACCAAATCGTTCAAAGAGCCCACCGACAATTACAGATTGTCGCAGACCGAAAGTGCTCGATGAATAGTGGTTCGCGTTGCTCACAATATACGTAGAAATAATCATTGACGTTCGGCACCACTCATCGACGATATTCCACGATTCGAACCCGACTTACTATACCATACGAAGACTTATCGTTACGTCGTCATGACGAACACACATGTTCATTCTACTCCCCAGCAGACATCGCCTGGTTATTCCGCTAATTTCGCAATTTCGGGATTAACACAGTTCATCATCTGGAATTTCACCGATATTAAGTTTGCACCACCATTATTAACGTCAAAGAGTTTGCGTTTACTCAACCAAATGGCAACAAATCATTGATTATGAAAATCATTCAAAAATCAATATGGTTCATTCGATTGCAGAAACAGAAATCATTTTCACCGCAACATACAATTACCAGCATAATCCGCTCATTTGTTGTAAACAGTTGATTTCCACGAGTAAAAGAAACAACGCCATTAGCAAATAGCCGTTTTAAAAGCTTCCAAACTCGCCCATGGATTCACCAGCCGACATGCAGATTGAACACCACCATTCAACTGCACAAAACTCCATCGTTGGCATCTTGGAGACATTTGTCGCTTTTGCCGCTCACTGCAACATGAATAGAATAAAGCCACATTGACTTGACACGCAAGTATGCATATGGCTCAACTTGAGTTTTGTTGGAAGCCGATGGCTGGTAAAGATCATGCGCACTGAATTTAACAAGTTTTGCGCCGATTTCGATGTATTATTCCATATTATATCACTTTCGAATTTCGTTACAATTTTTCACTTATAAATTCTCATAAAGCACACATGTTCCATGAAATACAACTTGTCTCGATTAAGCTACCATTATGGTCATCACAATAGCTCGTTCAATTACCTGAGTGGATCATTTTCGATCCTCGAAACAACATTACCATTACATATTGGCACACAATGACTATGAATGAAATAATAATACGCAGACATTCCGGACCAGCCTTCATCATTCATAGCTCGAATGCATATATTCCAATTACGCCACCGACAGACAATTGATTTTAAAGAGCCACCATGTTTGACGATCAATATCACCATGGTATGAAAGCGTACTTTACAGTTATCATCAGTAACACATCACCAGTAGTGATAGAACGAATTGGTCAAAGGATTGTATTGAAGCATCATGTGAAAATGAATGAAATGTTGTCAGGCGACGAAGATCGAGGCCAAAAAATCACAAACTATTCACACCTAAAATAGAAGCGCCAGTGATTTATAACCCCCTCGATCTTTCGTCGCCTGTTAATATTTCATTCCATTTTCACATGATGCTTCTGCACAACTCTTTCTTTATTGAATTCGTTCCCACTTATATAGTGGCGTGGTACTGTCATCGATAGGGTGCGTGCTTTTAACATCACAGGAGGCCGCTCATACCCGTAGTGTGTGTAATGTCCAAACCCATGAAATTTTGGACTCTTTAAAACCAATTGTCCTGTGTGTCGGTTGAATAAAATGGTGGAATGTAATACTACATATCAATCTCTACTCGAATATGTGTAGAAACGGATGGGAAGTGGACCAGTTGGAGTCGGAATGTCATCTGCATTATTAGCATTTCTATTCATAGTTATTTCATTTTGTGATTCTAAATATTGCCAATATGTATGGTAATGTATTAGCATATGTATTTTTTTAGAGCCTCTGGGGATGAATGGCCTGAATGATGAAACAATCCACCAAAGATGTGAATCGACTTGAACTGTGTATTGAAATATTGAGCCATAATGTGGTGAAAGCTAATCAGATAATTATAAGTTGTAAGGATTTCATGGAACTATGTGGTATGGATATTCTCTATGGATTTATAGAAGTGAAAAACAAAAGGGTTGTGTTCGAAGTGATAAATTATAATATGTGGACAATACATCGAAGTCGAGACATATATCTCGATTAAAGCTGTCTAATTCCAGTGCACCGAATACTTTGTATCAGCTCAAACAAGGTACTCAAAGTTGGAAATACATATACATACCCGTGAAGAAATACCTGAAAAAAAGACATGATAGGTTTTGCCTTCGTTAGAATCCATCAAATAGTCCAATGTAGGCTATTCATATTCATATTTTGAAGTGAACTTTATGAAGTCAACAAAAGCGATAAAGTATCTCCAAAAGTTATATAACCAAATGGATTTTATTAATGATATTGCATGTCAACAATTTGAATCCATAGAATGAGTTTGGAAGCTTTTAAAAACAACTATTTATAACATTAACGTTGTAACTATTTATAACATTAACGTTGTTTTCTTTACTCCGTGGAAATCATATGTTTACAACAAATGAATGAGTTATATATAATTAATTGTAATATGATGCGATTGGAAATGATTCCTATATGATTTCTACAATCAGATAGATTATATTGAAGTTTTGGATGTAGTTTTCCGTAAATCAATGATTTGACATACATTTTGAGTTGAGTAAACACTGCGCATTTCTTTGACATTAATAATAATGGGTGATTATAGGCTTAATATCAGTGGGGGATTCAAGATGTGTGATTTAATGTTAATCAAATTGCAGAGCTAACATGATACTGGAGTGGAATATAGGTGATATCTATAGAATTAGAGGTAATGAACCGTAATGGTGTTCATTATGTAACGACTTGTAAGCGATAAAGTGATCTTCATATAAAGGTATAAATAAGTCGGGTTCGAATCGACTAGATATCATCCGATGATGGGAGGGGTGAGATTCTGCCGAAACGTCATGGAATTGGACCTTTCGAGGACAATTTCTACAATATATTATGGGAGAAACAAACCTGAGAAGTACTAATTCATCGAACACTCAGTCTGCAATTATCTGTGAAATTTGTCCAGTATTCTCACTGAATTTGATCTTTGAGGCAGTTGCACAATGAGTATGATTCACAATTGATTTGGGTATTAAGTTTTATTTACCTGAATGTGAGTAGATCCTCGTGCGCAATAATTTAATGAAAACATATTTGGTTATGTATATACCTTTCAAGTAATATTCCCCAATTATTCTAGAAAAAAAAAATGTTTTCATAACTTTATGTGAGTGACAGAAGCAGAAAATCAATATAGATATGTATCAATCAATATAGTAAGGAATGGCGAAGAAAGAAATGTTCTAGTCATGGAATAAAATTGGCAATTCCCTTACCCATCATCCCATTATATGAGATCATCAAATAACAAATTCATGATTTTATATATCATTGTTCTGATCTACAAGCCATTGATGTATTAAATAGAATATGTAGTCGACAAATGTTTCACTTGGATACATTTTGAAATATCTTTCTCAATAACTAACTGATTTTTTTCCCTCCACTATTAATCAATGTGGACATGAAATGATGATATATTTATATCTTGAATATTATAGAATAGGGTTGCGATTGAAAATGGATAAGATTCAGGAGATCCAGTTCATTACATACTGTTTCTGATCGGGCATCCAGTAGCATATAATCATGGATGCCTCCAATATCGCAATTAATACATACATATTCCCTAGAAAACTGTTCTCGAAATAACCCCGTTCAATGCAAACATAGATTTACTGGTATCATTTGTCCGATCTGCTCCTTCATGTGTATTTTAAACCCCAAATTCATGGCTATAGAGATCATTTGAACCGAGTGCTGCAACCTCATAGAGTGTTTATCACATTGGGTAGGGTTTTGAATGAGGAGACTCATATTACTTTTAACCAGTATGATTTTGTTAAGATCTCATTTGGCTCATGGTTCAGTACATTCATAATACATTCTTTCTTTATAATTATATTCATTGTATTACATTCACGAGACTTCATAAATGTTGAAAAGATATTCCCATAAGGTTTTCAATGATAGATAGGGAAAACCTTAGAGGTGGGCAAAATAATATTTATACCAAAGTGATGATGTTTATATATTGTCGAATATACCGCTCCACAATAATCATATTATTCTCC
Source organism: Gonioctena quinquepunctata (assembly GCA_018342105.1). Lineage (NCBI taxonomy): Eukaryota > Metazoa > Arthropoda > Insecta > Coleoptera > Chrysomelidae > Gonioctena > Gonioctena quinquepunctata. The sequence goes on from JAFIRS010001962.1 coordinate 94,635, forward strand.
TAAACAATGAGTAAATTCATAATATTCACAATTTGCATGTACCTCATGAGGTTTGAATAAGAAATTCGTATATGATGTGAGATTCAAGTGAAATATGTATATCGTTATCCCGGTAAAATTACTTTTCATGGGAAATATATTGATGTTTGGTTGCCTTTCTACGTCATCATTGTTATGGAAAATGTTTTTTCAAATGAAAATTAGCATGCCTATTCTCACCTTGCATACGTCTCCAATGCTGAATTATAATTCTCTTTTTCTATGTTTTACGTCAGTGAATTGCATTCCCAGCGCATCTATATCCATTATTGTTTACGTAAACGATAATATTTAAAACACCCTTTTAGTATTTCAATATTTACTTCTAACATTTTCACTCGTTAAAATCAGAAAAGACCATATTTTTCCGCATTTGTTCTTTCTTTTCTTGTAACATTTCGACTGAATGAGTAAACATATATTCAAATTCATTGAGGGTTGGGAAATAACCCTCAACATTGCCTGAGAATCACTACGAAGCTCAATTGAGATGATATATCACATCAGTAATATCGATCTATTTTCGACAGTTTTTCCTATGAATATACATACAAAATTCAAGTATGTTTCCATATCTCCACTTGAGTTCTTACACCATTCCATATTTATATCCTTGCGTCGATCGTGAGTGCAACACCGCTCCTTCATGAGTATTTTCCAAACCCAAAAATTCATAAATCCGTATAGAGTCTGGCTGTATAGATCTTCTGAACTGAGTAAGGTTTTTTGGATGGAAAGACTCATATTATTTTCAATTAGTACAATTACGATTATATCCCATCCGGCTCATGTTTCAGTACATTCATAAGAAATTCTTATTTATATTTTCATAATTGTATATTCCATTGCTGTATGGAAAAAAACGCAAAAGTATGTGAACTAACATCTTTAACCAACTTGTTAATGGTGATGTTTATATATTGCCAAATCAACCCCCACAACAGTTATATTATTCTCGTAAACAATGAGGTTCATTCAATGGCCTCAGCATAACAGTTTTCTCATTCACAGCGAGTAATTCAGTACATCCACTATTTGCAAGTTCATCATGAAATTTAAATGATTGCATACAGGGAATATATCTGTCAAGAAACCCATTCATATACCACAAAAATAGACATATATGTTATCGTAGGCATATAAGTAGCTACAACTAACCAAAAAATTATGCATGTACTTCTACAATCAAGTTATTTTTCTCTGGTCCAGCGAGTTCCATCGCAGTCATGCCACTCTCACGAATGTTCCTCATCCGATTGGAGTTTCTCTGGTGGTAAGAAAGAATCGAGGCATAATTTTCAATATAGATTTGATGAATCGATCAACAAATGGCAAACGAAATTCGAAAATGTTCTTGAACGTAATTTAATTTTCCGAAAACTATCAAATATAAACATATATTACTATACGGGGTGCATCATACTTCTATCAAACGCTCAACTCTCAACTATAAAGCTACATTTTCACCGATATTGAATTTTTTCTATCACATATATTGCTGAAAACCCATTTGAATATCACTTCTCAACCATCGAAACATACCTCAAACATGTTAGTAATTCATAGTCATCGAATATGACTTTTAACAAGTGATCTCGGTATATCATCACCATGAGGAAGGCTTCATATCTATATCGATATGTCAAATGGCTTCTATAGAGAATAATGGATGTTATTTTTGACTTTTACTCCACCATTGAGTATGGAAAGTGTTATTGAATATGATATCAGTGAATGCATGATGTCCTCGCCGTGCACACATCCACAATACTGAATTCTAATTCTTTTGCTATGTTTCACCTTTGTGAAATGCATTTCCACCATTATTGTTTCATATGAACAAGGTTATCAACTAGGGTTGAAACACCCCTTTTTCTAATCTATATAATCAATTTCAATGACTAACGCATCACTAATTCCAGCAACAGTAAACTTGATTTGAAGTACTTACACCATTTCTCGCGTTGGAATTAGGGAAGACAAACAACTTTTTGATATAACTTATTCCAATTCTTGTAACATTTCGAACTGAACTAGCAGACATGTATCTAATTTCACTGATAATTGTGTAGAATCAATCCTCAACGCTGTTTGTCATATCATAGCGTTAGTTATCAATTCTAATGACATTGTCTTTTTCGAATCTAATTCATCCTTTGGTTCCCATCACTATTTTCTGTGGATGAGGAAATACCACCAATTGCTAGAGGTTGATGTGTGGTGATATTGCAATAATATAAAGATTTGGTATGTTAATCGACTCAATCATATTTTGTAGCATATTATAGCAACTATTATAAAAAAACAACATTACCGAATATATATTTCCCATAAGAAACGAATTAATCACTGAAAGTTTGATTCTACAACATTGTAGATTTGTGAATGATCAGGTTGATTCACATTCTGATAATCCCATTGATCCTATGCATATATTATGGAACGATATAATATTGATAATTGAGATGTGGTCGCATTAATTTTATGATCGAGATTGGCTGGGGAATGTTTTTTTCGATGTATAATTCTCTCCATATGTGCTCTACCAAACACCAAAGTGTCTCGAATGAATTCTGCAATACTCGACAAGCGTTCAATCACGTAGATTATTTTTAATCATAGTTAGCTGAAGCGATCTGAAGCAGATATTAACATTCAATTCTCAACAAACCTCAGTGAAATGCTCGATCAACAACCTCAAAACGCAACTATTCGTTGTTCTCACTTCATTTATATGTATGTAAGCATCATAATACATTAAGCGACCGGTCCGTTATCATTCGTTAAATACTATATTTGTCACTCAACTGTCTGCGTGTGTTTTCATAACGAACGTTTTTTATCACTACCAATGCTATTTCATCGAATCATTTCCCTCAATGAGCTCTAAACCCCTGAAATATTACAATCTAGAGTGGAAAACTCTAGATGTAATACATCTGCAAGTCTAAGAGAATCATAGATCTTTTGAATGTATATGTAAAATCTATTATTGGCATCTGAAAAGGATATAATTCATCCTGAAAAGGGGCCATATACTGTACTCGATGATAACATATTCACAATATGAATCTATATAAGTGGGCAGCAGTATGTATATATCGTATATAGCTTTCAATAGGGGGAATGTGAATAATCTGAAATACATGGCATTGAGAAAAATATCTTCATTTCAGTACTTTCCTATGAAGCTGGTCTATACTCATCACAATATATAAGCATTCCAAAAATAAGGAAAGATGTGAGATGAATAAAAGTAAAAGACATCCTAAATATACTACAGTTTTTAAAGTTGCGGAACAAAATTTTTCAATGATTAGCTAGCTTATAAATATCAGCATAATATCCTCACCGTCAAATCCATTTCATCATTTTACAATCGACAGTTGTGGAAGTTATTGTTTGCTAGGGTATAATTCTTTCCCTCTCCCAATCGGGTATCTAGAGAGCATGAAAACATTCTACATACATGTTCATGGTAACTATCTGCAGCAAATTTTTATGATATGTCATCGAGTATATGTTTTATTCCGCATCAATCTTTGGTAAATAAAAAATTTTTTTTTAAAATATTTTGCTCTAGTCACCATTCCTGATTTCTACCACTTCCGTTGAATCATCCATTCATGTTAAAATTATGCTATTCCACGTTATCACATCATTTATTGGTACAACCCCACTTTCATTGTTGCAAAACTCAAAAAAACTTCTCCAAAAGTGCAAAACTTATGTTTTCGGTGTTTCAATCGTTCTCCTTTCATATGTCAGAATAACAAATAAGAATCAGATATTTCGAGAGCATGCAAGCATATATTACCAATCATAGCTTACCGTAGCGATATGAATCACATACACCTCATTTTCATAGTATATCTATCGAATGCACACACACAACCTCGAGGAACCTGCGTTATACTATTCACTTTTTCGTCAGTTACAGACCATTTCAATGTCATTAGTACCATTGAAAATATGCATGTCATTTAATTATTCACATGTATATAACTTTTTTTATTTTTGCATCCACCTGCGAGTGAACACTGTATATCATTCACAAATACCAAGCTAGTTAAAGATTGATCCATGGATTCCATGAAAATCATTCACAAATGTTATATTCCATCCACTATTGTAGATTGAAAGCTCATCAATCCAATTCTCCCAGTATGCATTTTTCAGATACATATGTAACGGAATATTCGGAAAATATAGAATTATCATCTCACCAAACTGCCTGTTGCTGACTGCAATGTCGTCAATATATTTTTGGATGATTCAATTGGTAGAATTGTAGAAAACTTGACTTTATTTATATTAACCTCCTTTTTTCTTTTTCTGTCACCCTAACTTAGAAAATCATTATATATGGTCAATAATGAAATTGAACTACCATAAAACTCTAATAAACTGAATCAGGTCACAGGTATCACTGCCTGGTCAAGGAAAACCCGCCGACTGCACATAAGTGAAGAATAACATTAATGAATATATAGCGGTATTCGTATGTAACACCCATACTTCGAAAAATATTCACACATAACATCATAGTCCACTATTACAGTCTTAATGCGCCTCACACCAACCACGATTTTATACGACCCCAGGTCCTTATCATATCTGTGAAAATATATTTGAAAAATCTATGATATTCATTTTCGAACTACGCGTTCTCATGTTTCACTTTGAGCAGCAATCAACTATCGAATACTATCTTATCCATTTCGAATTAATCACTCTTATTCCTCCAATTATTGAATGCCCAAACCAATTCGATATTTTTCCATATGACAAATATCTAAGAATATTGTGAACCAAATCTTCACATCAACCAGCAATCAATAATATTACCATAACTAAGCTTCATCCGATCACTTCAACTCCTACAAGCGCTCGAGTCATGCTCAAACAATTTTATTAATTTTGTGTCAAGTACTGAATCCATATATCAATCAACAATCAATAATTGCACCATTATTAAGCATCAGTTTGATTCATCCAATCGTTCAATGAATGTTCAAGCCATCTACATATGCTTTGTGTCAAATTCCGAAGAATACAATGTACCAAGTCCATACACTAATCAGTAATGAATATTATCATAATCATCTTTCAGCTAATCCTTTCCATCGACATTCAATAATAATTATAAGTCGTCTTTGTATTTTATTTTGATGTCATCATACATTTCCTCACCGATATACCTCCGATCAACTATTGAACTCCATCACATGTTAGACTCCGCGAGCGTGGATACACATTCATTTCAAATACCTCAGTCTCATTCCTCCAATCATTCGTGAAATATCAACCCAATTCAATATATTTTCCTATGTCTGATATCGGAGAACACCGACAAACAATCAATAATATTACCATTACTAAACTTTATCCGATCACAGTAACTCCTACATTCGCTCGAGTCATGTCCAAAACAACTTCATATATTTCGAGTCGAGTACTTAATAAACCGAATCAAAACATCAATCAACGATCAATGATAGCACCATTATTGATTCCTTCAATCGTTCGATAAATGACCAAACCAACTACATATGCTTTGTGTTGAAGAAACCGAATCCATACACCAGTCAATAATCATCGCACTGCCATTAATTAAGCTTCTGCCGAATCCTACCCGACTGATTCCTACAATCGAAAAATGCCCATATCAACTTCATATTTTTTATCGAACCGAACGATACATCATCCGGCAATCAATAATAAATTCTCTTTGTGTCAAAACTGAGAATTTAATATACCGAGTCCACACGCTAATCAGCCGTGAATATTATTATAATTAACCCTCATCCCAATTTCCCCAATCGAGTAATTCTCAAATATCTGCATATATAACCTACAATCAATAAAAGTGTCATCATTACGTTTCAATGTAATTCTCCTAATCGTGAAAAGCCCGAACCTACTTCATATTATTTCTGCGACAAATATCAAATCCATTCGCCAATCAACAATCGTCATATTACCATTGATAAGCTTTTGCCGAATCCCGACAATCTAATTCCTACAATTGAGGAGTGATGAGATCAAATTCATATACTTTGCGTCAAATGCTGAAGCATACAATATACCGAATCCATACGCTAATCATCCATGAATATTATTATAATTAATTCTCATCCTATCGACATGCAAATATTTTATTTCAATGTGCGTTATCGATAAATAGAGCAGATAATACAGCAGGTAGTGAAGGTCGGCGGACGGACCCTTCCACGCGGCGCGATTGATCCGAACACCTGCAAGCGCTTGACGCGAACTCGCTGGGAGATTTTGGACAAAAATTACCAGCTTGGACCTTAGAAATCCTTATGGAGATTAACATGGGAAAACGGCTGATTTCGGGCCAGAACCGGTGCAGCATAACTACTGATGTCTACAGATCTTTGCTGTTCATTTTCATAGAAATAATATGTCTTCTTTAAATATGTCCAGGCTCTAATGCTTCATTATTCAAAATCATCTTGAACTGAAATGTGTAAGAAGTTTGAGAAGTCACTTTCGTGAAATATTGAAGCTCTTAAATTTATTTCGCTAGAGGGAAATTAATTAATAGATAAATATACACTGATGGTAGTAACAAGTTTATTGATACCATGCGAAATGATCTTTTTCTTTTCATACATATTATTCTTTGAGGCATCAACAATATATTCTACAAAAATTGATTGATATATTTTTCATTTATTTCTTCTCTGCTCGGCGCATTCATCCAAGATATAAATCCATTCTACCTTTCGAAATTTGAAAATAAGTTCTATAAAGTTGGCTATTCTGGCACACATCAGACGTCATCAAAATGGCGGTTACGCCGTAACCCTGTCAGTATTATATGTATAATAACCCTGGTGAATACAAAAAAATTGTCGCGCTTTTAGTTTTTCTTACAGGAGGCGGCTGTGTTAACTTGATATCAAGTGAGCACTGCCACTACAGTGAATTGACGAGTGATAGTCAAATTTAAAAAAAAATGTAATAAAAATTTGTAGTATAATTGTCGGAATCCATTAAACATAATAAAAATGCACTAATATATATATATATATATATATATATATATATATATAAATATACGCTTACTATGGATATTTCATGGTATTATGCTGTAACCGATATACGTATTGATTATATGTTAAAAACCTTGAATTTCTTAAAAAATATCCAACACATGATTGAGAGTATGGTACCTACTTATTTCAGTTTTTAATGAAAAGGTCTGATATGCTTAGTTACAATTAGAGAAGTAATACAAACTATTTTGTGGAAAGATGTCATACTGACACAGTTCAAAAATCTCTATTTGTTGAAGAGTAAAGACTTATTGTGAAAACAGCACCAAATATTCAGATTTTTGAAAAAGATTCAGAAATATTCATTTTCAAATTAAATAATATTACTTCATGGTTCTAACTGTTTATTATGTAATTATTTGTTTGTTTTGTACTAGCAGTTATTTTTGCTAAATAAAAAATGTATTTATTCAATTTAGAAGTTTGTTTGTGAACGTTTATTGATTCTAAACTTCTATTCTTTCACCAATGCTCACTGTATATCACTTAAACAATTTTTCTCAAAACCGAAAACTCACCTAACAATTAACAAACAAATGACAAAACATAATTGTCAGGCAGTTTTACGATATTTCAGCAATGCTCACCGTATATCAGTTGAAAATTTTTTCTTACAACCGAAAAAGGTTGGGACATTAATTTTTTATTGAATATTTGGAACCTACGCATACGACTTTATTATTATTATTTTCTACGTTTCTGAAACAATTTTTGAGAATGCGGTGAGATTCAAAACACCTCCATGACCTTGGAGAGAGAGCGTGACGTCACAATACTGTTGGGCCCGTTGATCCTCTCTTCTGCAGTAGGCAGCCAGCACGTGTTGTTGCCGCTAATATTATGAAGTGTTTATTGTTCGCGTCGTTATCAATATTCATACTGTAATTTTCAAAATACCTACTCCAAAAACGAGTTGACGTTGCGTTGGTGTTATGTGCCTGGTTGTGAGAATTCAACAGGAAAAACACCGCAAAAATAATTTTTTTGCGTGCCCTTCGAAGAAAAAAGGGAAAAAGTGGTTTTGTGTTGCTCGTCGCAAGTACATACCAACAAAAACACAATTGTTTTGCTGCGAGTATCATTTCACTTTAAAGGATGATATGAAAAACTACATACAGTACTCATTGACGGGTACTGCAAGAACATCGAAAAAAGACGTTCTGCTCCACATTTTCAATGAGCATGTACAATGAGCAGCTTGATGCAAATTTGAGGCTGCAACACGACCATATCGCAACTCATGCCCCAAATAAAAGTTGTTTTGAAACCTACTCGAAAGTTCTGCTAATTCACACAATTTTTGTGTCAAAACAGTGCTCGCGAAAATAATAAATTCATCAGCGGAAGTTTGATTCGATTTTTTTAATTCTATCACGATTTGATGAATAGACGAACGCATGATTTCACGCTCTTCAATATTATTATTATATCGAGTAAACTGCAGGTCAATTTGTTTTTCCTGAGCTGTCCCTGAAAATTCGCTTAAAAATTATTTTTTCGCATCGTTTGTGTATGGCGCACAAACATTCATCGAATTCAGATAGGACTTTTAGGAATTTTTTTGTTGTTCCTACTGTAGATAAAACGGATTTTTTCCAATAGCACAGTACTTCGTTAACAGCAGGTTCTTCGTTCCGGCGATATAACCACATTAAAAAAGCTTTCGCTTGTTTACAACTCCCTGAGAACAAAAAAAAAGACTGCTGCTCAAAAAATGTTGTTACACAAGTTACTGACAAGTTTTATGAATTTTCAGGTGGTTTCCGACAGCGTAAAAAAAAGAGTATTGCAATAAATTTCTAGTTGTAAGTTACCAAAATTACTGGAGTACATAAATATGAATGTACTACACAATATTGAAAATAACTCAATTTTTGATGTATTGATGTATTTTTGCATAGGTCCATCACAAACGAACAGGGATATTCCCAATGAAAAAATCTATAAAATATCCTGATTCTCTTGATTTTAATAATATTATTCCCGTTACTATCGATTCGTCCTATATTTTTACCTTCCGCAGCTGCACAATCCAAATAGGAAACGTTTTGAATGACATCTTCATCGACTGTCATTTCCACACGATGCATGTGGCCGGCCGAGTACCAACAGTATCGTGACGTCACGCTACCAAAATGCCATTTCGAGTGGACGGAGAATTTATCGATTTTTTAAGTCATTTTTAACGGTATTATCGTTTTTAGTGATCAATCTCTGTAATAAAAGTGGTTTTATACCGATTTTCCACATCATGTCCCAACCTAATTGTCGAAAGACCAAAACATAATTGTCGTGCAAATTTTGAATTTTTTTAAATATGTCCTGTATCTCAGTTTAATATTGTTTATCCCAGCCTGAAATTCACTTAACAATGAAGAATTACCAAAACATAATTATCGTGTAGTTTATTGAAGAAAATGAACGACGCACATTTTTTTCTAAGGGGTGGCTGGGCTGACTTGATCAGGTTAGCACTGCCACAACAGTAACTTGACGAATGTGAGTGAATATCAAATATAGTTTCATGAAAATTTGTCGAATATTGTCGAAATACATTAAATATAACAAACCTACACTAAAATATACAGTGTGTCCCACCCCATCTAAAACTCGTCACCCTCCCCCTTGTATATAATCGTGCTTATCAACTCTCTCCTCCACATCACCTCCTACTTTAGAATCTTCAGTAGGACTGACTACCTACTTGTGATACATCCTTTTGAAGGGAATTCAATCTCAAACACATCGATTTAATGCAATTGAGAATCGATCAAGTGTTGTGGAGGTTTTAATGAAAAATAAGTATAAATTAAGATATGTTTTTTTTTATTACCTGAAATGTTATCATATTAAAGGTACAAAATGTAAACCATTCCGATCCATACAGACGTACAAGCGATATTCGAAATGTCGTCGCACATTTCTTAACATTTCTGGTGTCACTGCACAACATTCATCTACAATTCTTTTGCGTAGATCATCAAAGGAATTGGGCTGTGTGATATAAACTTTGGATTCGAAATGTCCCCATAAAAAAGTCTAATGGTGATAAATCAGTAGATCTCGCAGGCCATTCTATTGGTCCTCACCTTTCAATCCATCCCTCTGTGAAACTGTTATCCAAAAATTGACGTACAGGTGCAAAAAAATATGGAGAAGCTCCAACTTTTTGAAAGCTGAGCTGACTTTCAAGTAGATTATCATCGTCTTCAAGTAGCTGAGAGATTGCGGGGTTTAGAGTTGTATCAAGAAGTTCAGGATACTTTTATCAGTTGAGGTTTACCATCAATAAAATATGGACCTACAATATGGTCTACCAAAATCCCACATTTAATTTCTGGGGTGTTTGTGAATGAGTTTCCCTGTTCCAATATGGATTTACATCACTCCAGTATCTGCAGTTGTGCTTGTTCACATTCTCATTTAAAAAAAAGGAATATTTTTTAAGAAACATTGTAGAGGTAATTATCACCAATCAATAACTGACTCATGATTTCACAAAACTCTGTACGTCTGTCTGGATCATATTCATTCAATTCTTGTACATCCCGCATTTTATAAGGATGGAATTTTGCTTCTTTCGGAATTCCAGAACTCCAGAAATAGTCTCGAATTGTCTCAAAAATTGAATGCTGTCCATCACTGTTCCTATAACTGCAACAGCGACCCTCATTTCTTTTTTGCTCGTTCATGTTTTTTATTTTGCACTGTTCCCGTCTCCATGAACTTATGCATCACTTGTATCACGTACTCATTGAAAATTTTAGCCATAGCTTTAGCACATAGTCCATTTTCGAAATACAATTGCTATTCTTTCTTGTATAGTATAAACCATTTTCGACAGTTTTCACACGATTGAATGAAGTGAATTGAATACATCAATATACCAAGGCTTAACCAAAGATATTCGTACAAAAACACAGGAGAAAAAAGTAATCTATACTATTAGAAAATTGTAATTGTCTGTTCGTTTGTTTGTTGCAGAAACTACTGGACCGATTTCTTGAAACCAAGAATGTATTTTATTCTGCTACGATGATAGGAACCTGATATATAACAATAAAATATTTTTTCACAAACATGTTCAACCATAATTAGATGAGCTCCCATTTCAAGCATAGCTTCCCGTTGTAGAGTGAAAGTACCGTTAGTTTTGAAGTTAGATTACAAATAAAGAAATATGTGCTTCAGTTTTTTCAGAAATTCAACTTCGAAAGGGGTGAAATGGGGATGGAAGTTTTCATGGGGTTCCATTAGTTTTTAAGTAAGGGACACAAAAATTGATTTTTCGGCTGTCTGTTTCAGTGTTTCTAGAAATTCTAGGGGTTGAAAGGGGTGAATGTTTGCATGAGTGTTCCGTTAATTCTCAAGTTAGGGTAATAAAAATTGATATTTGAAGACATTGTTACAAATAAAGAAATATGTGCTTCAGTGTTTTCAGAAATTCAACCCTAAAAGGGGAGAAATGGTGATGGGAATTTTCATGAGAGTTCTGTTAGTTTTTAAGGTGGGGTCATGAAAATTTATGTTTTGGCTCTCTATTACTAATGAATAAATCGTATTTGACCTTATTCGAATATTTCGTCCGTGAAGAAATATAATAACATGTCCTGACTGACTGACGATCAACGCCTAGGCCAAACATGTCCTGACTGACTGACGATCAACGCCTAGACCAAACTGCTGGACCTAAACAGCGTATTTCTATGATGACATAGAAAACCACTAAGGAAGCTTTTTTCGATCTTATATCCTTAAAGGAGTGAAAAGGAGATGAGAAGGGGTTTTGAAGTGCTGTTAGTTTTGAAGTTAGAGTCATGAATATTAGTATTTGGGCTTTTCTATTCAATTGAAAAACACTGTTGTCAGGGTTTTCGAAAATTCAACACTAGCGGGGTCAAAATGGGGGTTGAATGTTTGTATAGGATTATGTTAGTTCTCAAGTTAATGTGTGAGGTATTTGTTTCAAATAAAGACATTCGTGTTTTAGTGTTTTTGAAAATTCAACCCCTAAAGGGGTGAAATCTGCGGCAAAATGGGGATTGGAAGTTTGTATGAGGATTCCGTTAGTTTTCGAATTAGGGTCATAAAAATTGGTATCTGAAGTCTTTGTTTCAGTGTGTATAGAAGTTCAACCCCTGAAGGGGTGAAAGTTTGTATGAGGTTTCCGTTATTTTCTTTGATTGTCGCGTATGCGTGAGTAATACTCGCCCTGTCAAATCAATTATGCCAACCAAACGACAAGCGATTGGTCGATATATACCTCAAGCACTTGAGAAAAAGGCATCATAAGCTTCAGGAATAGACAAGCAACGGGAAACAAGACTGAAGTCCATTCGAGTACGCACTGCTTAAGCCCGTTCGTCTGGAACACTCAAGCAACGGGAAGCAAGACTGAAAACCGTTCGAGTATGCACTGGCTCGATCCAAACGAATACTGCACGCTGATTTAAATCTTGGTGCATTGCATTACAATTATAATCTTGATAACAGTCATAATGTAAGTGTAGGTATTGTAAAAGTGCATGAACTAAGGAGTATTTTTTTTAATTCTATCTGCACTGATATGAATTATTTTCACTTAATCTACGTTGAGGAATGAACATAGTTAGCGTGTTGCGATATGTATCAAAATATTATATATCGCATATCTCTTCCATAGAATAAAAAAAATGTATATAAAAAAGTATAATCTTCTCATAATCCACGCGGGAAAAGCCGCGGGCATAAGCTTATTTTTTTGATAAAAACGTCTGTTTTACCCTCCAAACTATTATTTCTGAAAGCATACTATTTTTACAAACTTCTATTTATTTTCATCAAAGCTTACAAGTTGAATTTGACCCACTTCTAATTGGTCGATTAACGTGAAATTTGGCAGGTGTTCATTGTTCCCGTGACAATGCATTATGGAATTTTTGTTGGAGATTCAAAATTGGTATGTAGGGTTCGAAGATTATAAATATTTTGTAGAAATTCATAAAATCAAAATGGCGGTTCCAAGATGGCCGACGATCTCGTGATTCTATTCAAAATTGGTAGTGGGGGTTTCGGGGTTGTTTGTCAGAATTCATAAATGTGAACTGGCGGCTCCAAGATGGCGGACGAGTTTTGTAATTATGGTCCGATTCGATTCAAAATTGGTATATAGAGTTTTTCGGGGTCGAATATTATGAATTTTTTGTCAAAATTCATAAAATCAAAATGACGGTCGGCTCCAAGATGGTGGACGATCTCTGTGATTATGGTCCGATTCTATGCAAAATTGGTGTGACAGGGTTTTTGGGGTCGAAGATTATGAATTTAGTCGATGTTTATTGATTTTTTGTCGAAATTAATAAATTGAAGATGGCAGCTCCAGGATGGCGGACGAGTTAATCTTTAGATGGTCTCCCCATTGAAGAACTAGATAGCTCAGAACTTACAGGAAAAAGGCCTCATAATAACGATGCTTTAACAAAAATGTACTTACTAGAAAGCACAAAATAAAATAATTAATAAAAAACCTTTCTAAAGACAAGCTTTTATTGAAATTTTAGCGCATTTGAATAAAAGCTTGTGTTGGAAAAGGTTTTTCATTAATTGTTTTTCAATACACTGGCGTTCCAACAGTCATTTGGGAACCAACAAATAGCCTAGAAATTATCATTGTCAGCAAATATTCTTCAATAATTTCAGAATACTATGAAAATCGTATTTTCAGTGTTTTCGACGATTGCTGAAATAATGGGGGTGACAAGTTTTAGCTGGGACATACTGTATTTTACAAAACATATAAGCATTTTTTGATATTTCAGCAATGCTCACTGTATGTTAGTTGTACATTTTTTTACAGCTAATGGGATACAGGGTGCATTTCCAAAAAAGGCATTTCCAATTGATTCATCGTTCTCAACCTTGTTTTTTGTTTCAGAAAAATTAAAATTTGCACGACAATTATGTTTTGGTCATTCAACAATTGTTAGGTGAGTTTTCGGCTCTAAGAAAATATGTTCAAACGTTATACAGTGAGCATTGCTGAAATATCATGAAAATGCTAATATGTTCCATAAAATATATTTCAGTGTATTTTGACAGTTGTTCGACAAATTTTTCCAAAAATATATTCAATATTCGTCAAGTTGTTGTAGTGGCAGTGCTAACTTGATATGAAGTTATCATCTCTTTTGTGCTGGGTCGAAGTTATCTCATTATGATGAGAAGTCGAATATATCTATCTATATGATTGACTTATAAATAGTGTGATTTTCGAGTATAGCCCTGCAAGCAATTTTGTTATGGAAAAGCTTGTGCAGAAACAGGATATAAGATATTTATCTACGTGAACTCAATTGGCTGTCATGACTGATAACGTAAATGTCTTTTGTATACAGGGTTATTTACGTATGCCGTGCATTAGAGGTTTTTCAAATTGGATTAGGAACTTGAAATTTGGTAATTTGGTATGATCGATCATGTCCGCTTTACCTAAAATATTTTTAGTCTTACGGTTATACAGGGTGTGCCAAAAGTAGGTACCAACTTTTTTATTTTAAATGGAAATCCAATTTGTTTTTCGAATGGTTTTAATTCTGAGTTTGAACAACCTGAGTTACATCAATTTATCTATAACAGTTTTTGACATAGGTCGATTTTTCTGAAAGAAGTTAACTACCGCCATATTATTTTAAGAAAAAGCTTGTATCTCGCAAACCGTTCAAAGTTAGGAAACACAATTTGTGGAGCAGTTAGCTGGAAGTTCAGGCTAACTCCTGATGTCCTATCGATGGTGTCATTTTGAATCATATAGGCCTAGGCGATTTTTAAATATTGCATTCAAAAATAGTCAAAATCAAATTTTTTTCAATTGGCATCTACTTTTTTTTTACTATGTCCTAGTGGCTACTATTGTGACTTTAAGTCAAATAACTTCATGCTAATCAAGGAAATTCTAGTCTCTTGGGACGATCTATTCAAAAACAAATCACTAGACGAAATCATCAGCATACTATACGAAATTCTACACATTGCTATTGACCTGTACGTTCCCCTAAAAAAGTACTGCACCAAAAAATTTCCTTTATTGTATTCAACCTGCATTATCGATAAAAAAAGGCACACCTGAGGCACGAATCAACAAATGGCGCAGACGACTACCAATAATTTTTCAGATTGCCTGCCCTGGCATAGATGCTCGCAAAAAGGGACTACCAAAACTATGTCGGATCAATTGAACAAGCTGTTGCAGTAGACATCAATGCCTTCTGGCGCTTTGCGGAGGGAAAAAGAAAGACGGGTGCCATTCCCTCCGAATTATCATACAACGGGAAAGTCAGCTCAGCAGAAGAAGAAATTGCTGACGTTTGTCGAGTATTTTTCTACTGTTTATAGTGACAAAGCTGCCGTAACACCTGTCACACCTCCTCAAATTCTATCTTAAATTTATCTACGTGTCCATTGTCAATATCCGATGTATTCTTGAAACTGTGTGCCTTGAGCCCACTCAAAAGCACTGGTCCTGACGGCATACCTCCATGTATTCCAAAAAGCTGTGGCTTCAACTTGGTAACCTCTCACTTGAAAACAGCACTTTCCAAGACTTCTGGAAGGTGAGTATTTTGATTCCACTATACAAATCTGGTGACACGAGCTTGGTCACAAACTACAGACCTATAAGTATATCAAACTCCATATCAAAAATATTTGAACCACTGGCTTGTGACTTCTTAACATCATCCATAAGAGGCTTTTTGATCGACCAACAATTTGGCTTCCAACCACACAAATCCATAGAACTAAACCTCCTAACTTATAAACGATTTCTCCTCGAGGGCCTTAGACCAGAGGTCGCAGGTTGACTCTATCTACACGGATTTCTCCAAGACATTTGACAGGGTAAATCACAGACTACTAGTGCACAAGCTTGAGAAACTCGGCTTACACGGTCCACTCTTACTGGATCGAATGTTACCTATCAAACAGAAAACAAACAGTTAAGGTCTATGGATCTCAGTCCAAAAAAATCAATGCCCTCTCTGGTGTTTCCCAGGGATCACATTTGGGGCCCATTCTATTTAACGTATTCATAAACGACATTTGCGAGTGCTTTTGCCACTCGAAGTTCCTCTTATTTGCCGACGACTCAAAGCTCTACCCCATTGTCAAAAACAACACCGACTGTTACAAACTACTACTAGATAAATTGGTCGATTGGTGCACCAAAAACTGCATGGATTTGAACTCGGCAAAGTGCTTCATCGTATCTTTTAGCCGATCGAGAAACAAAATATGCTACCTTCACAAAATCAACGAATCCAATGTTCAATCAGTACAAAACATCAAGGACTTGGGCATCCTCTTGACTTCTGAGCTCAATTACAACTGTCACATATCAAACAACTCTTTCCACACACCTTTTCACAGAACCAATCTAGCTGGTAACTCTTACATTATAAGAACATCTATACTAGCAAACTGTACTTCCCTGGACTTTTTCGTGGGCTCCGCACAGTTTAAGTCTTCTCTCAGTAAACGAGATTTATTACAAACCACTCGACATTGTGTTATTATAATTCATATTGATACACCACTGTTTCTTATTATTTTATTTTCTGTAATAACACTTTACACTTGTTTTTTCTTATTGTTCTTACTGTATTTAGTCTTAGGTAATTTGATTATGTGATCATAAATATTTGTAATTCCTTAATGAGCATATGCTCGTAAACAAATAAGTAATTCCAAGTCTCAAATCATCTATATTGCGAACTGGTGAGGAATAGACCAAATCTTTTACCCTACCCCAAATAAAAGAGACTGGAGATCTTGCAGGCCACAGAAATTGTCTTCGATTTTCCCATAAACGTTGATCGAAAAAGGATGGCAATTTGGTATCCAAAGTTCTTGTATAGTGCCCTATCCATCTGGTACCATGAACGTGCAGCACTAGCCAGTGAAAAAATGCCGAGGAATGTTTCAAAGAATTCCAAGGACCTCTTGGTTCATCACCAAACAGAACACATTTATTCGAAATTGTACTTGATTTTCAACTTCGAGCACTATATTTGAGCTGAGATTTACAAAACATGTGAGCCATCTCTACCAGTCATCCTTCAACATTATAAGACAACTCTTTCCAACAGACACATGTTTTCCAAGCACTTGAAGGTTTCTTTATGCGAATCATTGATAACGTCCAAGCTGTCCTATCGCGATAGCATCTAGGGACCTGCCCTCCTGAAGTCTGATCAGGATCGTCTGCAACGAATACAAAACTCATGCATTCAATTCTCCTTCGATATTCGGAAATTTGACCACAGAAGTACATAATTCAATAACTCTGGTAAGCTGAGGTTGAATGATCTACATAATCTATACCTACTGTCAATAACCTACAAAGTTCTTGTAATGCACTCCTAAATATCTTGATGAAAAATTGAAGACATTTTCAGGACTAAACGACCTCAGAACACGTAATAGACACATTCTTGTCATTCCTCCTCGCTCCACTGCAATTTACACAATATGTTTTTTATACAATGCTGCCAATTTTATAACCAGTTACCCAATGAATTCAGACTGTACACACTGATTAACTTTAGAGGCTGAAACTTCAACTAAAGAATAGGCAGTTTTGTTCATACGTTGATCCCGAACAATAACGAACTTTATCATTAGCTTTGTTTCTTTGTTATGTGCTCCAGTAGGTAATTATTTGTGACGATCTTAAATTATTTATTTCTTTTCTTTTTGTTTTTTTATTTTTTTGTGGTCGAGTTGAAAAATAGTTTTAGCTGACACTTCGCCTTTTCATCATTGACCTTCTCTCATGTATATGAATTCATACTGTTCTATTTTTCTTCTCTTTTTTTATTTGTAGAATTTGAAATGATGAATAAATCCGCTTTATAATTCATTATTATATGTGAATTTTCAGAATTCCAAAAATATCGATTTTGCCTATTGATAAATCCCTGATGACATAACTTTGCCTCGTCAGTCCAAATTAGGTTTCCTAAGAATCCAGCGCGCGCTTGTATTTCAAGTAATAAATCGTCACAACAGTTTACCCTACGGAAAAAGTCACCTGGGTGTAATTTTTGCAGTCTTAAAGACGCCGTTCGTATTGAGGCTTGAGGGTATTCTTGAAAATATCCAAGATGGTAATTTGATTATCTTCATTGCCAGTTAGGGATTTGATTCTCGTAATGGGTCTAGACATTTTCCCGAAATTATTAAACTTATTTCTCAATCGTGAAAACTTTCCCCGTGCCATGCTTGGTGAGTTTAGATATTTCCAATTCACTGAATAATTTGTGAACACATGCCATGGATTACGAACAAGTCTAACACGTTTGGATAATTTTGTATTTTCGAAACAATTGTATTTAAAAATTAGTACAACTCGTTTTCACTTTGACAGAATATCACCTTCCTAATTACAATTGACTTTTGTTTCCATGGCAAGATAAGACATCTCTTGATTTTTTCGAATAACTCGATAGAGGCTGAAGACAATTTTTGTATGCGATATTTGAAAATCATCCGCGCCCATATAGTACAAAATGGGACCATCAAGGTAACATCAGGAGTTAGCCTGAACTTCCTGCTAACTGCTCCACAAATTTGGTTTCCTTATTTTGAACGGTTTGCGAGATACAAATTTTTTCGTAAACTACTACGGAGGTAATTTTTTTCAGAAAAATCGACCTATGTCAAAAACTGTCATAAATAAGTTAACATAACTCAGATTGTCCAAACTCAAAAATAGAAGACCAATCAACCTGAAGACAATTTTTGTATGCGATATTTGAAAATCGTCCGCGCCCGTATAGTACAAAATGGGACCATCGAGGTAACATCAGGAGTTAGCCTGGACTTTCTGCTAACTGCTCCACAAATTTGGTTTCCTAATTTTGAACGGTTTGCGAGATACAATTTTTTTTTGTAAACTACTACGGAGGTAATTTTTTTCAGAAAAATCTACCTATGCCAAAAACTGTCATAAATAAGTTAACATAACTCAGATTGTCCAAACTCAAAAATAGAAGACCAATCAACCATGTACTGAAGACTAAACATATATTAGGTAGGACGGACATTACGATATACCAAATGTCGAGTTTCTAATCCAACTGCAAGTTATATATATTTCCACATATGACATCCAAATTTGTAGTGAAGTAACTGTGCATTTGAAAGCAGAGTATAGTGCAGGTAATTGCATTAAGAAGGCAATGAGGAACACCAATAGGCATCCTTAGTTTTAACTGGAATATAAACTCAGATTAGTTGAAAATAAACATACAGTCGGTGCAAATAGTGTTGGAAACATAGGCGAGTGGTCAAAACAGGTTGAGTCGGGGGCAAGGGGTTGAAGTGAAACTTCTTTTTAGCGATATTTGATCGACAACATACACTCGCGAGCTTTTATTTCCTGATAGCTATCCGGTGGTATATTGTTACGAATACAATACGCCACTGCCATGATCACACTTCGCCGACGGATATATTGGAATGTAAACAACCCGAGGCAGGTAACTGTGACGCATACGGCCAGACCCTCATGGAATATTCTACATTTTGTGGTAGACGACCAATTCAATTTCCAGATGATTTTCAATAACAATCTGTATTGGGCACTCAAGGTTTATTGCGATTTATAAGTTTATACACTTGTAGATACTTATGCATTCATTTAAGATTTTAGTTATCATTAGAGTTAATATTTCTGTTTATTGAGCAATCCTGATTTCTCCTTATTTATGGCTTAATGCATACGAAGATTATCTTCATTGTAATTATTCAACATCTTATCATATTCTCCCCTTTATTAAGCACTTGGCTCACTTCTAATTAGCTTCTGATGGCTTCTGAATTGTTACTAATTTTTTGACACTGAATAATAACTTTACTTTGCATACTAGTTTCTGGGTACTAGCAAATCGTGACACTGATTATGAACAATTTGTATATAGTTTGATTTATTAATTACATTTTTGATAAAATATTAAAAACGCGCACAGATGATGTGGTTTGAATAACTTCTGATGACTCAATATTATTCTCTTGTTTATAATTTTCTCCTTTATATTAAAGGTACTCCTTTCAATATGCTTCAAGGTCAACAAGATCAAATTACAATTACGCATATCATTTTTAAGATCTTGTCGTTTTAACCTTATGTTTGGATGGGTACATTAAATTTAATAGCCGCCTGTTTCAAATAATAATTCGTAAATAGTATTTGGGAAATAACTACCATATGAACCTTTTTATGAAGACAAAAGGGGTCATTATAGATTTATGATCTGCCCTACACTTACTCAATTATTACCTAGCACTTTTGATGCGGAGGTCATACGTTAAGTATTATTTCAGTATGGTATGGTGGTCTATATTCTCAGCAAGCAAAAATATTTATTACGCTATAATGTTTCAATATTATCATAATTTGTTTTTAGTTAGAGGTGTTATTTGTCAAAGGTGTCAACGCTTATCAAATTTATAGCTGTTTTCAATGAATCGTTATCGCTGTTGGTGTTCATTAATTCCTTCCGGATGCCATGCGACGTATGCCATTATTAGGCATCTTATTCTCTAGAAAGATTCCAATTGAAAATTGTTAACATATCAACTGAATTTCTTACTAACCTCCATCTATTTGCCGTTCATTGATTTTTTCATTTTAAATCCGTTTTGTGATATGCATTTTCCTGTGTCATCTGTTTTAATGTTTGCATTATAGTTAGGGATCATTCGTTCCTACTTTTCGACGAATTATATCCACATCACATACATCTCTCAGGAGTACCAGAGTCTTTCTTTTTTCGTCTCTTTACTATTATAGGCTTATTTACTACATCACACTGTCTATATAGTCTGGTTCACAAGTGCCATTTCATCCCGTTGGAGGAGGCCTTCACGTAAAATGATGACCAAGGTGTCATTTGATGCGGAATTTCATCTTGATATGATTTACGTTTCGTCCCATGTCTCGCAAATAAATTGTTTAAAAGTTATAAACAATTTAGTTGAAAAAAAAGCAGTCGTTTTTTTAGAAATATCTCGAAAACTATTGCAGATATCGGAAATCTGAAAAAAGATTCAAAGAGAGCAGGAAATTTCCTGAAAAAGCCCCGGAATTGTAGCACCAATATTCATAATTTTAATTGAGCGGTGAGAATACGGGTGAAAACGGATGACTCGGAGTGCGCGCGCGTCGCTCTGCTCGGATTCTTGAACAAAAAAATAATTTTACTAATCAAAATGAATATAAGGGAATGAAAAAATCAGGCACTCGCTGGATAGTTGAATAAACAATAATCCACCGGCAGAAAATGTTATCTCCATTTCACTATTAATTATGCTTTTGTTAATTAACAAATTTTTCCAAGTTAGAAGTAAACAAAAAACCTCGATAATTTTCAAACCGGCAGCCAGAAAAAAATATTTTTTTGAGCTGTTCTTTAGAAAAGATCCTTAGTGGAAAAATTAAATATCAATTGTTTTATTAACAATTGAAAATGCTGAGGAAGTAAAAACATAAATAAAATATTGAATATTTTTTTTTTCAATATCCCGATTTTTTTTTATTGTTAAAAGCCACATGATTTTTTATTTTTTTTTACTACAATTGTATAAAAAATTGTTATAAACAAATACATTGTTTATGAGATAGTTAATTTTTTTTTGGAAATATAATTAGTAATGAAAATAATGATTTTTAAGAAAAAAATAGTTTCTTAAAAAAATAAAATTTTCTTAAAATCGCACTTGTTAGTTAATAATTAATAACAATATTAAGGAACAATTTTTTATCTTAATTTCTATTGTTCTTCCTTATTCTGAATTTTGTTTTCTTTTAATTTTTTATTTGTTTATTAAATGAACAATTTGTTATTTTTTAATAAAGAACAAAAAAGACCTGTAGTATTTTTATCGTATCTTTGTTAGTTTATAATATAATAAATTTAAAAGCCATGAAAAAAAAATATTCGAGGTATTTTTATAAATAACAAAAAAGTAAATACATAATTGAGTAAGAGATCAAAATAGAAGCTCAATTTGTTGGTTGTTTTATGGAGAACAATAAAGACTATAAGTGTTCTCGTCGTATCTGCAATAGTTTATAAGTTATAATAATTATAATGATAAGAAACAAGTAAAAAAAAGAGTTAAAAACACGAAAATTTTTAAAATTAAATAAAAAATAGAAAACTTTTTTTTGCTTAAAAAACGACACATGGTCATTTTTATTTATTTTTGTGTGAATATTTTGTTTAATTTTGTGTGTGTATTTTTAGCGCGAAAATTTAATTGTTTATAACAAATTTATTTAATAAACAAATAAAAAATTATAAGAAAAAAAATCAGAATAAGAATGAACAATAGAAATAATGATAAATAACAATAAAAAACAAATCAAGGGGGCTATTTGAAAAAAAAAACCAATGTTTTATTTATATTTTTACTTTTTCAGCATCTTCAATTGTTAATATAAAAATGGATAATTAAATTTTTCCCGGATTTTCACCGCTCAATTAAAATTATAAATATTGGTGCTACAATTCCGGACTTGTTTTTTAGGAAATGTCTTGCTCTCTTTAGATCTTTTTCAGATTTCCGATATCTGCAATAGTTTTCGAGATATTTGCAAAAAACCAACCCCTCTTAACTAAATTGTTTATAACTTTCAAACTATTTGTTTGCGAGACATGGGACACAGCGTGAATCATATCTAGATAAAATTCCGGATCCAATGACACCTTGTCATAATTTTACGTGAAGGCCTTCTCCAACGGGACGAAATGGCACTTGTGAACCAGACTATTACTGGCCTGCGTGTTAAGGCTGCACCTTCCTTCATCAAATTTTGATAATCTACGTTCACGACGGGTAGTATAAACGTCAAATATATTTTTGTGTCGACTGATAAAACATCGCGTTTTAATTGTTTTTTATCACATATTTCTCTTCTTGTGACGCCATTATCACCCGTAATCCCACGTGACGTATTGGGCTCTTGCCTCGGTCGGAACATTTTAGACAACACGTAATTGACAACAAATAACTTCTCTTCTAACCAAATATAAACTGCTAACTGAATTTAAAAACAAATCAGCATGAAAACTTGAGCCTGTCCTAATTATTTTAAGAAAATTTGATTATAACATTATCCAAACCTATTACATAAACATTGATTTTCAATTAGTCATAATTATCAAATTAAGTTTACAAATTTTGATTTGCGCATACAAGTGTAATATATAAGATAATTTACGTACCCGGAATCCCTAGACCTGGTAACCTTTTTCTATTCAATTTCACACTTTGAAATTCATGACTGTATGGAATTACCATTTATAATGGGTCTGTAAGGTATCTGGTCGAACTATACCAAATAGTGTGAAATAAAAAAAACCTGTTGTTTAAAACAGAAATAAAAAAACTTGCTCTTAGATTTAGAACCTTATAATTTGGATGAATATATGAACCATACTTTTTGAAAATTGTACTCCAACCTTCCGACGGTACTTCTTTTTTTGTATATACAAGACAATTTTGAAATGAAGAAACATTATTATTATCGGTTCTTTTATATCAATGCATTGAGACTGTATTTCCTTGCATGAATAAGATTTTTATTGAAAAGGGAAACATTCTCAATTGAATATTGATAGAAAGATTTTTCTTTGCAAAGTGAGATTGCTTCTTGAAAATGTGTTTCCCATTTCTTCCGGTCTTCCTGATGATCGTGGAAGCGTGAAATAGATTTTCGTCGACAAAAATGTATTGAAGCCCTAGTGAATGCGATGTCTCTCCTGCGTCAATGTTACGAATGATTTCTGGTGAGTACTCTCTTTTGGAAAACATTCTTCTTTGCCTCATTCATCTTTATGAGTTCTTAATTAAGACTGGAATAGAAAATCAAATAACTATCTGAATGAAAATGCAAATTTTCAATTTCAGATTTTTTCTTTTGAGTTAGGGCCTTTTCAGAATATCTATCAGATGTAGTTCAATGTCCAGCGTGGCTTTAGCCGGGGAAGTAGTTGTTTTCTGTTAGACATTCACAAAAAATAACTTCATTTTAATCGTGGATTTTTCAATTCACAGAAAAATCTTTCTATCAATATTCAATTGAGAATGTTTCCCTTTTCAACATGAATACCCCACAAGAGGTTATCTTGACGATGGAAGATAGTGACAAGAGTTTATCTTTCAGTCGCAGATGATTCCACATCTGATTTTATGAACATCCCGTTTATATTTTCAACAAATCAATCCATCATACCCCATGACAGGTTTTAATGTCAGAAAACACTAATTTCAAAGTGTCTCTCCAAAAGAAATGATTCTAACTTTTTCCATCTTTGCAAAGTGAGATTGCTTCTTGAAAATGTGTTTCCCATTTCTTCCGGTCTTCCTGATGATCGTGGAAGCGTGAAATAGATTTTCGTCGACAAAAATGTATTGAAGACCTAGTGAATGCGATGTCTCTCCTGCGTCAATGTTACGAATGATTTCTGGTGAGTACTCTCTTTTGGAAAACATTCTTCTTTGCCTCATTCATCTTTATGAGTTCTTAATTAAGACTGGAATAGAAAATCAAATAACTATCTGAATGAAAATGCAAATTTTCAATTTCAGATTTTTCTTTGAGTTAGGGCCTTTTCAGAATATCTATCAGATGTAGTTCAATGTCCAGCGTGGCTTTAGCCGGGGAAGTAGTTGTTTTCTGTTAGACATTCACAAAATAACTTTTTTTGGATTTTTCAATTCACGAAAAATTTTTAAATTCAATTGAAATGTTTCCCTTTTCAACATGAATACCCCACAGGAGGTTATTTGAGGAAGATAGTGACAAGAGTTTATCTTTCAGTCGCAGATGATTCCACATCTGATTTTATGAACATCCCGTTTATATTTTCAACAAATCAAAGATTTTTATGTTTATGTTATCGACTGTTTCAAATTTGAAAGGGGAGGGGTCAGCTACTGTGACGTAAAATTATATGGAGGTTTCTGAAAGTGCGACTTAGTATGACAAGGAGTGACGAAATTGACGGATATTACCGCAACATATTGTAACGAAACTGGGTTCGTTTATTGCAATCGAAAATAAATTCAGTGTCCGTTTATTTCACTTTACACAAAACACAATAAGGCACTACAATAACCACAGTTCCAAATTACCAATCTATACTAACTTCGCATGAGTCATACAATTAACATTGATAAATAAACTGAATTCTGTCGCGCGCGATCCGCTTATATATTCAAAAACTCACGTCTAGAATTAACGAGATCATTTCCGGGACCATTTGGCTTCCTCTTGCTGATTCACTGACTCGATGACGTGCGAGATTAACAGGGGCGGACTAACTAGTTCCGTAACAATACTTTATGACAGTACCTTACTTCTATTTATCGAATGTTAGACCGCGGCCAAAGAAGTTTCACTTCAAAGAAAGCAACATATCTGTATAGAATAGAAGCGATACTCACCATCTTTGTTTTCCATGTCAATTCTCTTGTGAACCATGGCGTTGGCTTTGACTCTTGCTTTCAGTGCTCCCATAGAATGAGACTTGCGAGGAGTCGAACCAGCAGCATCCCGTCGCGAAGTGTGTCCCTGAGGCCAAGCAAATTGCAGTCTATATTCAGTACTAATTTTTGAAATAGCTTTTCGTAAAAGACTGCCGTCTTTTCCCTAAAACATACCAGATTTATTACCTGTATATTTTAAGGAATGCTTTGACAATTTGAATGCAATCAAGCAACTGTCTAAGGAAGGCCATGAATGACTGTGTCATTGTTTTTCTGAAACATATAGAGTTTGAAAATGAATATCTCAAGAGCATTATTATTTGAACATAAACTGCGAATAAAAATGACTCGATGAATTAAAGCTCCAAAAAGTTATTTGTCTTTGAACCTTCTTGAAATTAGTCTTGCCATTAGGATCATCTTCACCTTCATGTGAACCATTGAAAAATGATCTCATTTTCAACCAAACATAGTTGTTTCAAAACTATTTTTTACTTCGTTTCAATACTTGAGTGATGATTTATTGAGTATCAATGAACGTATACCGATTTTAGTTACTCGAAAACTACTGAACGTTAGATTGAGAATGTTTAAACTAATAAGTATGCAATAGAAACAGATAATTTTATGAATAATCGGAAACCTTATCTACATTTTGAATTGATGAGGCCGATACTTGATGCAAATCCATATTAAAGCAAACAAAAGACATTTACTTATTTTCACTGGACTGGCTTTACAAAACCACGACACCTGTTTCGCTATACAATAGCTTCTTCGGGTGGAGAACATTATTTATTTAGTATCGTCTTTGCTAAAAACTTTATCTTCCATCATTATTGTCACCGTTTCGAATAGCTTTTCGCATGCAGAAACGTCCTTGAAAATGATAATATTGAAGTCACAAATTATCTTTGAATAAATTTTAAAATGAAAAATAAACAATTTTTAATTCAGGAGCGAGATGTTCGGGAAAGACGGGGTTTTTCAAGTCCGTGTTTCTCAAACCCAGCACTTTTTGGAAATACTCTATAATCCGATCTTTTGTTCTAAGACTGCATATGACAATTATCTTAGGAGCTGGTGACGAATTTGGGGAATGTATTTTAGGCACTATGAAATTAAAACAAATGAATGAAATTTATTTGTCAAAATAGCGTGGTCCATAGACCCACAGAAAAATTCATAACTCCAGAAACATTCAAGATAACTCAACCAACTTTTTTCCAGTCGATTCCTCAGGCTTCAGCGCATGTTTCGAGATACAGGCAAATCAGAAGTCGATGTTCCATTGCCTGCTACGATTTTTTGAAAATTCCAGATTACAAATGGCAATAACTCGACTTTTTCCAATGCAACAGCCTATATTTCATTGCATGGCATTTTCTGAGAGTTTTTTGCCGAAATAGAGTTTGTGGTGGCTACTTTGCGAGATTTGCTCCAAAATAAGAAATGTTGATGATTTTTTCGAAAAAAAAAAAGGAATCGAGTAGGCCGCTGTCGTAACATTTCACACATCCATACAATTCTGAAAATAATATGTTTCAACAAAATGAAATTGTAATAGAAACAGGAGTACAACACAAAGGAAACAATTCTAGTAATCATTATAAGAACAGGAAAGCATGATCAACAGAAAACAATATACAAATTTTGAGGAAAGACTACTTATAAATGCTCAAATGGCCCACCATCATGTTCCACACAAGCTGCTAGTCTTCTATTGAATGAGGCCCGAACTCTAGCAAGCATTGCACCATCAGATGAACGGAAGGCTTCTGTGCTCCTGTTTTTCATATCATCTGCAGTTATTGGACGATATCTGAAAACCCTCTCCTTCACGTACCCCTAAAGAAAGGAGTCTATAGAAGTAAGGTCTGGAGATCGCGCGGGCCAAGGAATAGTACCTCCTCTGCCTATCCAAGGATTGATCTGAAATTTTTCGCACTATTCTATGGTTATGCACTTCAGCACCTCTTGTTGCAACCACATGGTCCTTCTGGTATTACAATCCACTTTTTCCAACATTCTGGGAAGATGTTCGCGAAAAAAATGTGAATACCTTTCACCATTCGGCACATTGTCGAAAAAGTAGGGTCCAATAATGTGATTTCCAATAATTCCCCCCCAAACATATTGGGCGACCATCGCTTTTGGTGATCGTCATTTTAGATTGCATAATGATGCATATTATGTCTGTTAACCGACCCGTTTTTCTCAAACGTTGCTTCATCAGAAAACATAATTTTGTTGCCATTCATTCGAATACAAAACGCAACTCCGTTTGCAAAATAATTCCACATCTGATTTTATGAACATCCTGTTTATATTTTCAACAAATCAATTACCATACAATTCTTGATGTAGGTTCAGATGATAAGGGTGGAACTAATGTTCCAATATTATTCTGTTCACACGATCCGTGAAATATCCGTTTCCGCTGCTATTTCCCTGGTGTTCAAGAGAAGATTTTTCTGTAGCGTCAAAAGAACTTGCAACTCATTTTCCTCATTGATCCGACCACCAAAAATTTCCTTTTTGGTATAAGACAAACCAGTAAGTTCAAACCGATCTCTTAACTTTTGGAATTAAGACTGCTACTGCTACTGGATATTCTTTATGGCAGATTGCTTCACCAATACAGTAATATTCACTGATTCTTGGCGAGTGAAATTCATTATTAACAATTATTGAGAGTAAACGGATGTGTCAAACTTTAGGACAGCGGCCTACTCAATTGCTTTTTTTTTCGAAAAAACCATAAAAATTTCTTCTTTTGCAACAAATCTCCCAAACTTTACCCTGCAAACACTATATCGACAAAAAGCTCTTAAAAATGCCATGCAATGATGCAATAAAAGATAGGGAGTTGCATTTGAAAAAGTTACACCGGAAATGGCTCCGGTTTTGAATTTTTAAATGGAACATCCTGTATATTGTAACATTT
The DNA here is from genome assembly GCA_018342105.1 of Gonioctena quinquepunctata. Taxonomy (NCBI): domain Eukaryota; kingdom Metazoa; phylum Arthropoda; class Insecta; order Coleoptera; family Chrysomelidae; genus Gonioctena; species Gonioctena quinquepunctata. The sequence continues at coordinate 123,240 of JAFIRS010001962.1, forward strand.
TTCCATTTCTGAGACAATTCTGGATCAGAATGTGACATTTCAAAGAGTTTTACGTCTACTCCATGATTGGACGTAAACTAATCTGAGGACCTCAGGTGATGTCAGAAAATTACAAGTAGTAACTCAGGAAAAGTTTTAAATAAAAACTATTAGAAAATTCAATCGCAAAGTATTAGTGACTAGTATGATAGATAGGAATAAGACAAGTTGGCAAAATTACATTTTCGTGTCTAACTATTATTTTTCAAATGGCGACCATTTTTTGACAAGCACTTTCCGAAAAAAGATTTTTTGACGAATCTAACGATACTAATTCATTTGCGATTGGATTGAAAATAAGAACATAAATTAAATCTTATTAAGGAAAATACTGGATGATAGTTGATTTACTTTTGTCAAGTGTGCCATGGATAGCCATGATGCATAATATTTTCATCAAGTCTTCTTTGGAAAACAAAACACTCTCTAGGTATTGGAGATGACATAAGCTTTATGAGCAGACAGAAAGCCTAAGTTTCTTAATTTTCGTTGAATTTCAGTTTGATTTTTCTTCAAAATAATGTATACTCAAAGTGAAAATGCTATTAATATTTGGAGAATGTCATAGAAATTCATGGAATGGTGCTGAGTTGTATGCTCAGAGATATCCCAATCGGCAACATGCAACCCATCAGTATTTTCCGTATGTTGAGAATGGTTTTAGGCAAGAAGGAGGAGCAGAACAGAGGTTTATCATAGATGAAGAGACTGAGATTAACGTTCTTGCTATGGTTGAGGTTGATAAAACGGTTTCTTCAAGAGAAACTAGTCAAGAAATGCAGATAAGTCACGAAACAGCAAAAAAATACTGAAAAAGCACGGATATCGAGCATGTAAATATCAGTTACATCAACATTTGTATGCTGACGATGACGATAGGCGGGTAGTGTTTTGTGATTGGCTGCTTCAAAATCATAGAGTTAACACAAATTTTATCAACTTCATTCTAATTTCCGACGAATTACGATTTACAAATAATGGTGCCCAACATAATCAACATGCAAAGAGAGAGGGCAATTTTCAAGAAAGGTTTGGCGTCAATGTTTGGGCTGGTATCGTTGGAAACAGAATAATTGGGCCAATATTGTTTCAAGGACAGTTAACAGGGGTTAGGTACTTCGGTTTTCTTCAAAATGAAATAGAGGCTCATCTAAATAATCAACAAGATGGAGCACCCCCTCATAATAACAGAGAACTTCTCAATTACTCAATAGAGCATTTTGATAATCAAGTTATTGCAATCAATGGTCCAGTACGGTGGCCTACCCGCTCACCGGATCTCACTGTGCTCGATTTCTTTATTTGGGGATATGTTAAAGAAAAGGTTTACTATGCAACAGCCCCAGCCACTCTTGAAATCTTAGAAGAAATAATTCTACGGGCATTTAGAAGTATAACGCCTCAAAAGTTACGAAACGTGTTGAGAGAAACAATTGAACGAGCTGAAATGTATCTTGAACAACGAGGAATACACTTTGAAAATTTACTACAGTGAAAGTAAGTAAATTATGAACCATGGCACACCTGACAAAAGTGAATAAATTAGTATCCAGTATTTTCCTTAGTAATGTTTAATTTATATTTTTATTTTCAATCCAATCTCAAATGAATTAGTATCGTTAGATTCGTTAAAAAATCCTTTTTTCGGAAAGTGCTTGTAAAAAAATGGTTGCTATTTGAAAAATTATAGTTAGACACGAAAATGTAATTTTGCCAACTTGTCTTATTTCTATATATCATACTAGTCACCTTTTTTCGGAAAGTGCTTGTCAAAAAATGGTCGCTATTTGAAAAATTATAGTTAGACACGAAAATGTAATTTTGCCAATTTGTCTCATTCCTATATATCATACTAGTCACTAAAACTTTGCGATTGTAATTTTCTGATATCACCTGAGGTCCTCAGATTAGTTTACTTTCGATCATGGCCACCTAGATGTAATATTAAAAGTGACTCTAAAAAAATTAAGTAGGCGTAAAAACTTTTCAAAATGTCACATTCTGATCCAGAATGGTCTCAGAAATACAAAAATGTTATAATATACAGGGTGTTCCATTTAAACATTCAAAACCGGAGCCATTTCCGGTGAAACCGGAAGTGACCGGAAAGTGAAGAATATGCGAAAACTCCCGTCTTCACATACTATTTACCTATACCAAATCTCATTTTGATACACGTAATATTCTAGAAGTTATGACGTGTCTAATAGATTCATTGACACCCGGTATGCGAAAGGCCAGACGAATACGTCAGTTTTAAATAATTGCCAAGCACGAATAAATATTTTAGATGAGTGCGACAAAAAAATCTTATGAGTAGACATGAGAATGAGAGAGAACGTTTATCGTATATAAAAATAATTTAAGTACTTTAATAAAAAAGAAAAAATGTTTAAAGTTTGTTAGCATTGGCCTACAATTATTTAAATAATCGTTAATATTTTTAAGACTATTAGAGTTACGATGTGTTACCAATATTTATTAAAAATATATTTATTGTTAACAAAAAAAAATAATGATGGTATAAAAGTGTTTTTTTATATCCTTGTATTTTGAATAGTTCATGAAACTCCAAATCTATAAAAGCTTCAAATTTGGCTCATGAATTATTTGTGTGAAAAATTAATAAGCTATAAAATCGTCTTTGAGCAGAATTATCGTATCTATAATAGTTTGAGCGGTAGCAAAGTAAAGAAATTGAATGATTTCGGCAGAGTAAAAAAGTTTAAAATGCTATAAAAAATAATATTTTTTTTGGGTTTATTGATGCATATACATAGTTGTTTTTGGAATTTTTTTGGTAATATAATATAACCGTTTTTATTTATAACAAATTGTTTATTCAATACAATTTTTTTTTTACTGTTATTAGAAATCGCTAATAATGATTTTTAATGAAGAATTTCTTAATAAATTGTTTGAAGAGTCCATAAAATCACAGTGCAGCAAGCCACGGCCCTGACAGCTTCCGGCAGCAGCCGTTAACGTTCTTTTTCATACTCATGTCAACCAGAAATGTTTTTCATGTAAAAATCTTTATTCGTGTCTGGTAATTATTTAAAACCGCCGTAGTCCTCTGGCATCCTGCGTATATTTTCAATAATAATTAATAAATTTGCTAAATACAAATTGGGAGCAGTCATGCCATACTTCAAAACCGACTAAATAGTAGGGATTTTTATTTCTGGATTCTATGAATGCTAAAAAAGGAGATTAAAAAAATTTCAGAGTGCCTAAAGGATATTTTTTGGAATAATTTTTTGCGACTGTCTTATGCTGTGCAGTTTCAAAATATCCGCCAACGCCGTTCCTAACTCTTGATTGTCTATTCAACTACCATTGACATATCTACATTTTCACAATTTGAATATATTGCACTATTTTCCTTTGAAGCAGTGCCCCCTACAGAAAAGGTCAATTCAGTAAACTTAAAAAATATTTCTATTGTCGTATATTCACCAATATACGGCACCATCTTCATGAGAACGAACTTTTGATAGCAAGTGACTCAAAAGGGCTTAATTATCTATTCTAATTATTAAAAAAATTAAATAAAAAAATTGTATTTTTTCACCTAACTTATGACAGGGAAGCAGTTCATTTTTTTGAGAATGTTGAACGTCCTCTCAGTTGGTTGAAGTTTGTAGATAAATTCAGCAGTTTATGTCAAATAATAGATTAATTTATGCTCCAGTTATACGGGATATCCCAGAAGTATTGAGATATATTTTAGGAAAGCTTAGTAAAGACTAAAATAAGTAACAAACCAATTTTTTTTCGAAATACTCTCTTTTTTAAAGATATTCATGTTAAAAAAGTAGGCACTGAAAAAGTTTTTTAAACATAACTTTGGAGATTCTGAAAGAATTTCATCGAAATTTTAAAAGGGTATTCACGGGTTGCTATATTGATATAACATGAAGTACAATTGGAATCTTGTCAGAGGAGGTCAGCCCTATTATAAAATATTCCGTGGCGTTCGTGTAAAGATAATTTTTCCAAAAAGATTTTTTAATTCCTCGTAATAAAATGAAATACTATTTTATATCGAAAAAATTAACCGTTTTCAACAAAAATTGGTTAATAGGATGTGATATATCATTAGCCTAACAATCCGTATACCGGTTTCAGGCTTTTGGCCCTCATCAGTACAGAGTAGCTCAATCACCAGTAGGTGCGCATTTGAAAGTAGCTTTGAAATGGCAGTACCTAATGACAGAAAGAAACACGTCAGAAAACTGTTCTCCTATAGGAGTGGCTGTACGCCCGACCAGGCGTGTACATTGAACAAGAAAGCCAAGCAGGTGAAGTGTAATATTAGAAACGGAGGAGTCTCTTCACCAATTTCAATATAAGTTAAAACAAGTGGTAGACTACAAGCGGAAAACAACTACTTTCCTCTTTAAATCAGCGAAACTACAATAATTGTATGAGTTAAAAAATTTGTAAAACAATATATACGTTTTAAATTGACTTACATCTTTGATAAGGATGATTACTGAGATGTTGAAATTTATTATGTGACACATTTCAACGTGAAGAATGATACAAAACATATTAAAATAGTACTAGTTTATTGGTTGAATTTCGTTAAACGTTGTTCACAACTGTCTTCTCCACCAAGTGAGTAGAAATGCCGGTTATATCTGCTAGGCAATTGACATGACATATGGCAGGTGCCAGTGATACCAATTGTAGTTAGTTACCAACATGAATTTGTTGGGTTAGAGATTTAAGTTATCAACGGTGAGATTGTTTATCCGTTGAATTCCTGTCCAACGCCAATAAATGTGAATATATTTCACTCAGATGATGGATGTCAGTTTCTTTTTATTCATGCAGATATTTCCTTCAAACATATGGGCCATTTCTGGAAAATATATTTTTGTTGAAAGTGTCTACCTAGCTAATCTTACCATTAATAACCCATATCTCTAACCCAACAAATTAATGTTGGTATTAAATTACAATTGGCAACACCTGACATATGTCATGTCAATTGCTTGACATATGTTTTCTTACCTGTACCTCCTTCATTATTAACTCAAATCTCTAACTCAACAAATTTATGTTGGTAACAAATTACAATTGGTAATACTGGCACCTGACATATGTCATGTCAATTGCTCGGCAGATGTGTCCTAGCCTATCACTGGCCTTTCTACTCACGGATTCGACTTCTGGCTATCGTGGGAGACAGAGGTCGACCACGTGGTCGGTTATTTAATTGTTGTGAAAGTTTCGGTCATTCGTGGTATCACTTAAAGTGAGACAATCCAGCTGGTCCCCGAAGGGGACTCGAAGTTGTGGCTATAATCATCGATACTGGCAAATTGTCCGTAGTAGACAGGTCAATAAAAACAAGCCAATAAGAAAGCAAGCATTTCTACTCACTTGGTGGTGAAGACAGTCGTGAACAACGTTCAACAAATTTTAACCATAATACTAGTACTATTTTAATATGTTTTGTATCATTCTTCATCATCTGAAATGTGTCACATAAATCTCAACATCTTAGTAACCATCCCCACCAAATACTAAGTCAATTTACAACGTATATATTTACAAATTTGTTGTATAATTATTTAAGTTTCCCTGATGATGGAAATAATAAAAAATCCGAAAGCTTGGACAACATTTAAAGAGTTCTCTTTTAGTTGCTGAAAAACCCCACTATCTACTAGTTATACCCTTACTAGCCAGCAACGACTACCCTCTCTCTCTCTCTCTCTCTCTCTCTCTATATATATATATATGATTATTCAATTTTATGTATTCTCAAAGAACTATATATTTTTATTGATAGTATCAATTTATGTACCGTACTGTTGAAATTAATGACGAAAAAACTACCTCGTTCTGCAATATTGATCTCATGGTTTCTTACATTGAAAACTTTACCAAAATAGTCCATTTTTCTGGTATAAAAAAACTTTTTTGATTTTTTCTAGAACTTTGAAAAAGATTAAATTCAATTTTCGAATTTAGGAAAGTACTATTCACACAAAAGTTATATATCTTATTTGACTCCCCTGACAAGATTTGAATGGTACATTCATTTTCATACTAACAATTCTTATTTTTACGAAAATAATTCTAAAATCCTAAAATTTATCTTATAAAATGATTATAGAAATATCCCAGAAGTTTCGAAGTTATTACAAAAAAAAGGAGAGTACTTCGAAAAAATATTATAACGACTTTCAGCCTCATTTTTTTAAATATCCCCCAATATTTCTAGATTTGTGTATACGGCAGAATAATATGAGATATGTTTCATCAACACAAAAACGTATCTGATGGTCCAAAAAAGATTCCATATATTTCTCATTATACCACAAAAGAATCAATATATCTTTTCCTTACTAGAAAATATGTTTTACGTTTTACTGTTCTATACCTTTACATGGACCACCAAATATGAAAACTTGTCTCCAAGTGCATTCAAATTGATTTTGAAGGGCGACGAAAACACCAAGAAGATGTCCAAGAGACCGAACCAAAAAACTTCTTAGTGTTTCATGCCTTTCATTAACACACAGGCACGTGAAAAATTGTGTGATTATGTGTTAGGAACGCGTCATTTCCACTAAACAAACAACATGAATAGGTCGTCACGTTTGTCATCAAAGAGATAATCACTTCTCGACATTTTACTTATCTTTTCCTTTCAATATGTCATTGCTTCAGATTAATGAATGAATGATATGAATCGAAGCCCCCATGTTGAATGATGTTAGGAATATGCTCGATGTAATGAAGATTGCTTCGGAAAGTAGTAATGCCACTGATGTGAAAACCGTTTGAAATTGAAAAACTATCAAATTTACGATGGACTCGGCCATAGTAATTTTAAATCACAACACAGTATTAGATTTCCACATAATTTTTATTTAAATTCACAGTAGCTTCTTCAGGTGAATATACAATAAACCAAATAATACAATGACAAATAGTTATTTACTACCTAATTTCACAAAATATATCCCCAATTATAATGATTACAAAGGGTTATTCCAAGTTCTAGTTTAATATATTTCTAGGAAAACAAATTCAAAAGTAGTGAATTATTCAAATCAAGTTGGTCGTTAAGTAATGTGTATGAATTTTTCAACCTATGAATTTCTAATGTTTCCAACTAATTCAGTTTGATACCTTTATTTTCTACATGTACAATTTCAAAATCATCTTTGAAACAATGGTTTTCTTCTAAAAGGTGACTGGAATATGTCGAATTTGTTTTATTTTTTACATAATTTATATGATGTTCATGGATCCTATCTTTAAATGTTCTAGCGGTTTGGCCAATATATACCCTAGGACAAGTTCCACAATTCAATCTATATACTCCCGAATTTTCAGATTTCGAAATTCTGTCTTAATTTTTTTTGATGAATTTATCCAACCTATTATTTGTTCTATACGCAATCTTCAGATCTTGTTTATTAAGAAATGCAGCTATTTTTTCCGCAGTCCATCCACAATATGTAAGTGTTCTATAATTTTGATTAGAGTTTTTGTTGGTAGAAAAAACTTCGCGCATAGTTCTTGAATAGAGTTTTTTGGAGAGAATACGATTTATCAGGTCAATTGTTCAATGCAATTTGTTTTATGCTTTTTTGAAATTCTCTTCTGAAAGTGAAAATTTACTAATCTGTGAATTATACTAATATAAGCTGCAACTTTATGTTGGTAGGCATGGTTAGAGTTGACATGAATAGATATATCCGTTGTGGTAAATTGAAAAATCATGTTTCTGTTTAGTTTAGTTACTGTCAAGTCCAAGAATTTAGTTGAGTTTTCTGATTCTATTTCGATAGTGAATTTTATGTTTTTGTGAATTTTGTTGATATATTCATTAAAGGTAACCAATTGTCTGTTGGTATCAATGAAACAAACCAAAATGTCATCCACATATCGATACCAATACAAAAAATGTTTCATCAACGGATATTCATGAATCGAATTCTCTAGGTTATCCATAAAAATGGATACCTTTCATGAATACATCAACAGAATTCACAAAAACATAACATTCACTAGCAAAATAGAATCAGAAATATTAATTTCTTGGAATTGACAATAACCAAACTAAACAAAAACATGAATTTTTAATTTACCACAAACGATTTCGATTCATGAACATCTGTTGATGAAACACTTTTTTTATTTGTATCGATATGTGGATGAAATTTTGGTTTGTTTCATTGATACCAACAGACAATTGGACACCTTTCATGAATATATCAACAAAATTCACAAAAACATAAAATTCACTATCAAAATGAGAAAATTAATTTCTAGGACTTGACAATAACCAAACTAAACAAAAACATGATTTTTCAATTTACCATAAATCCTCCCACACGGATATGACTATTCATGTCAACTCTAACCATCCATACCAGTATAAAGTTGCAGCTTATGATAGCATGATTCATAGATTAAATAATTTCAAAAAAGAACTCAACATCATAAAATGCATTGAACAATTAATATAAATATGACCTCATAAATAGTATTCTCTCCAAAAAACTGCATTCAAAATCTACACGCGAAGTTTTTTCTACCAACAAAAACTCTAATCAAAATTATAGAACACTTATATATTGTGGACACACTACGGAAAAAAAAGCTTCTTTTCTTAATAAATAAGATCTGAAGATTGCGTATAGAACAAATAATACGTTGGGTAGATTCATCCATAATAATAAAGACACATTTTCGAAATCCGAAAAATCGGGAGTATATAGATTGAATTATGGAACTTGTCCTAAGGTATATATTGGTATAAACTGGTAGAACATTTAAAGATAGGATCCATGAACATCATGTAAGTTATGTAAAAAAAACAATCACCTTTTAGAAGAAAACCATTGTTTCAATGATGATTTGGAAATTTTACATGTAGGAAATAATGGTTTCAAATTGAATCAGTTGGAAACATTATATATATAACTGTGTTTGTCATTGTATTATTTTTCATTGTACATTCACCTGAAGAAGATACCATGTTAACGAAACATTTATATAAAAATTATGTGGAAATCTAATCGTGTGTTGTGATTTAGAAAAACTATCAAAAAACATAATTAATATTCCATTCCTATAAAATTACATCTAAATATGGGATAGCCCATTGAGAAAGTAACACACTGAATATCTCGCATTTGAAAAATACTCTGGAACAAGTAAATTTTTATTGGATGAAAGATCTACTGACTGATTTTACACTTAGAAACTCTTTCGAGGTGTGTCATCTAAAAATTATTGTCTTTTATGATTTATATTTTTGTTTTTTGAAATTTGGTCGATTTGTTTGGGAGATACAGGGTATTGAGTTTGAAACGTCATCGTTATCTTACCAGTTTATTATTAAATGATAAGGAATATAAATTGACGAAGTAATTGTTCAAAATGTTCACCACCAACTTCCATACGATGAAACGTCGCACATTTGGGAGCAATAGTCACACGTTCAAATTATCTATGAAATTGCGTTTTTAATCAATATCAAGAAAACGAATACAATACGCCACTGCACGCTGTTTCAGCTCTAACCAATGCGAAGTTACGTCCTCGTGGGCTTCTCGAAGGATCGAGGGTGTTCCAAGAATCTAGAAGGCCACCACCGAGGAGTTTCAGGGTGTTAATGACCTTCATATATGAGACACCCCAACCGGCAAGTTCAAGTCAATATGATGAGGTGTTTGATTCAGATAAGAAGTGCAGACAAATCTTAGGCGTCAAGGAAGAAATTAATAAAATCGGAGGCGAAATCAAAACAGTCTGGAGGGCGATGGACGGTATCGACGGTAAGATAACGAAATAAGTTAGTACAGTACATGAGAAAACAATGCGGTACTTGGGAGATCTAGAACGAACAGTTGCTCAACTGAAGCTCCAAGACCACCGTGATCGGGTTGCCACCTCAAACAATTCCGTGAAACCACCGACTTTTGACGGGCAGTCACCATGGTCCCTCTATCGTAGGCAGTTTGAATCTGCGGCATCGGCCAATGGATGGAACGACGAAGAGAAGTCTACTGCACTTATAGTAACCTTCAGAGGATCTGCTCTAGGAATGTTACAAACCATCCCTTTAACCATCAGAGGAGAGGTGAACTGAATATATGTCATATGCGCTATAGAGACTGGTGCGACAATTTCCCCAGTCCGCAGCAGGGTCCTAGTGCCAACTAATCATACTTCTGAACATTTGAACCCAGTTTTAGTTCTTCATATTGTATTTGACACTCTGAACCTGTTTCACATTCTTACAAGCAAAGAACGGAAGAAAATCTACAGGCCGAACTTGCTTGACGAGAAGGGACGGAAGCAGAATCTCGTTGGGTCCACCTGCTTTTTTTTTCCTCTTCACGAATATCTAGCCACCCTATACATACCGGCCAATTATCAAAAACAGAATAAGATAGTCATAGAAAGGCATTGCAGATTATAACGTATGGTGGGAACTATGTTCAATATCTGTTTTATAACACCCCTTTGTATCTGAATGGTTAAGTCAATAGTCATATTTCTCGGTATTAGTAAGATTCGCAAAGAACATTCCCAACACTCAAAATTTTTTATGTTAGGCTGGAATGGTCGGTGATCATCTTGTTCATCCTGGTAACTGAGGAAATATTAGTAAACGCCAATGATCCGGTCTTAGCTAACTTAATGGAAAATGAACGAATATCTGACCATCCATAAGAATTTCAACAAGACGGAGATGCTCCGCATTATACTCAATTAGTTCATCGATTTTTGAACTAAAAGTCGTTGGACTAGAAAGAGGGTACCATCAAAAGAGCTACGCGATCCTCAGACTTGACTCCGTTAGATTTATTTTCATGGGATCATTTGAGAAGTAAAAATTATCCTGTGTGTGCGACAACTTTTCGAGCAGAACCTCATTGTATGGAAGTTCGTGGTCAATATTCCGAATTTCATCATTAAATAATATGCTTTTATACACCCTCTTCAATTTATTAAGGAACGGGTTTGAAGATGACAGTTTTTGTGTTTCAAAGTCAATGCCATATATATCCCAAACAAATCAAAAATAAATCGAAACTCGAAAAAACAACGAGATTTGAAAGAACTTTCCAATCATGTGTAATTTCAAATCGGTTCCTAATATTCAAGGTGTTAATATAGGTGTTTTTTCGAATATTCTCCGGCAATATATTCAGTTTGATTCATTCTCAATGTATTATACATGTCGGAAAATTGAAATTAAGCATATAAAGTTGTGGAATCATATTTTACCCTGGTTATTCAAAATACGAATGGAACAAAAAGTTGAGATTGACGTTTAGGTTTGACCGTAACGTAATATATTAGTGAAGCATTTTCATTTATTCGAAAAACAAAACAAATCATTCCATTCGATCGTTCGAAACAGTTGACATTCCAAATCAGTTTTCACGAAGCAGTTTTTCAATGGACTGAAGAAACACCTTAATGTTGTCTGAGGTTACAAGCTGAAAACGATTTTTTTTTTCGTTGATTATTAGTTCAAACGACTAGTTCTGATTTCAGATAGTGCATAGAAAAATCACTCCCGATCGACAAAACTCAAATAATCAATCTTCGTTTCACTAATCTCCTTTCTTTATGCCCATAGATCATATCTAATGTGTTCTGATTGTTAGTATAATATAAACAAAAAATGTACCATGTCGTATGTGTTATTATGAAGGTTTTTTTATAACACTATGAAACTTAAAATATAAATTTATTGCAAAGTACGAAGAAATAAAAAAAAATGCATAACGCACTAATCCAAAAGATCGATTTCTAAACCACGAATCACCGCGAAGATTGAAAAGGAATTCAACGATACGTGATTATATACACAGTAATTCCTGAGTGGAAAATACTTGAGAACGTATTTTTCAGCTTAAATAAACCTACTCAAGATGGGCTAAATCTGCATTTGATATGATTAGAACCGCCTCGAAAACATTGCTCGCTCGTGTGCAAAAACTGTATACTCCAGTCAATGGGCCTCTGCCCTACAAAATGTGGGGTACAAATGATTTTGATATATGTTAGTTAGTTCCAGACCCGATGAAAAATCCGCCATCTTGGATTGAAGGTACACATTTTTTTTTCGAAATAATTCCTCAACGGTTGATCCTACGACAAATATGAAGAAAAATAAATTCTTTACATTTATTGTATGAACAATGTTTCTGATGTGTAACGAGTTACAGCGGCGGAAATATGAACATTATTCCAAAAAGTCCTCCAACTCAATATTTTCACAATAGCCAAATCAAACTGAAGTGATTTTTCTTTGTTGCGTATATTTTTTACTGCCACTGTGGCATTAATTTATAACACTGTGATAACGAAATTAATGTTGTGGATGAAGGGTATCTTTTACATAAAGTTGTTTGGCATCGTTATGATTATTTCGGGTCAATTTGTGAGAGGTACGTTCAATATGTACGAAATCACTACGATTCAAATGCACTGGTTGTATTCGATGGATATCTATCTTATGAAAAATACGAAGCGTGCTGAAAGAGTTCGCCGAACGAAGAAGCAGATGTCTGCGGAAGTTTTTTTCGATGAGACAATGACGGTTCAAGTTTCTTGGCTAATGAAAAACCTAAAGCCCGTGTAATTTCGATGCTGACAAAAATAAGCTGCTTTTACTGTTAAGCAGGCTGAAGAAGATGCTGATGTCTTGGTTGTCAACCCAGCAATTTCCTTCTACTCATAATTCGACGCGACGATGTTTTTATTATTGGCGAAGACGTCGATCTTTTGGTTCTGCTGACAGCATTAGGATTATCCAAAACGAATATCTACTTTCGCAAACCCGGGAGAGACAAAACTGCTCGAAGAGTATATTCCGCGAACAATTTGAAAGTGAAAAAAGCAGCCAAAATTATCATGTTGTTACATGCGGTAAGCGGCTGTGACACAAGATCATGCCTCTTCGACCAAGGACATTTTTTTTTCGCTTGTCAAAAAACAAAGGACGCAATGCCGTCATTGGCATCTTCGAAGACCAGAATGCCAAACCAGAAGATATCGCAGACGCTGGAGCCCGCTTTCTTGTTCCTTTGTATGGTGGCAACATGTAAGTGGAAACCTTGGAAGAAGTCCGCTAACAACGTTTCGCAAAATCGACAATGTCTTTCCTTCTATCTGGAAAAAAACTTTCGTTATTCCTCTACCCAAAGTTCCCAATCCTAAGGACTTCAGCTCTCTTCGTCCTATTATCATTCTGTGTACCTTATCTGAAGCCTTCGAAAAAATATTACCCACCCTCAATCCTGCAACATTATTCCTCCCCATCAGTCTGGTTTCCGACCTCAACACAGCTGTGTGCTGTGTCACTGCATTAATCAAAATCACAGACGATATTTTCAGCCCGACGGATCGAAACCAGCTCACCGCTTTGGTTATGCTCGACTTCAGTAAGACTTTCAATCGGATCAAGCATCAGCTTTTGTTGGCTATACTCCATTATGTTGGCTTTTCTGCTGCTGCGACTTGCTTGTTGGGTGCTAACTTGAACAACCGCATGCAAGCGGTTTAATAAGATCGTGACTTTTCTGATACCTGTGCTATTTATATTCTATACCCACGAATTTAATGAACACATACAATTCTGCAGTACTAACTTCTATGCGGATGATACCCATATATATATATATATATATATATATATACATATATATATATATATATATATATATATATATATATATATATATATATATATATATATATATATATATATATATATATATATATATATATATATATATATATATATCTTTTTGTGAAAGAGATCTTCCCAGAGGAAACCTAATTCTGATTTGGAAGCTATCTCCTCCATATCTAAAAACTTCTGCCTATCAATAAACCCTTCGAAATTCTCTGCTATTCTTTTCGGCAAAAAGGTCACTCGTGTTCGTTGCAAAAACTTAATGAGTATAAATTGGGGGAAAATATCATTCCTTTCTCTGACAGCTCGAAAAACCTGGGAGTTATACTTGACTCCTCCCTCAATTTCAATGGCCATGTCAATCTACTAATTTGAAGAGCTTTCTGTAACCTCAAATTGATATATTCTAACAGAAAAATGCTAGATAAAAGAGGAAGAAAAACTCTCTGCGAATCATTAGTTCTTGAATTACGCAGATACTATCTATGGCCCCGCAATCATCAAAAGAGACGCCCAGCGAATACAACTGGTCCAGAATTGTTGTGTACGCCTTATCTGTGGACTCGGCAGACGAGATCATATATCTTCCCCCTCCAAGATCTTGGATGGCTACATACCGAAAAAAGAAGAACATTCCACTCATGCACCTTATTTCATTATATAATAATTTCGCAAAAACCCCCGTACCTGTATGACAAATTTATTTGCCATTAATATTCGACACAAATCTCGACTCACCCCACCTCTGCATTCCACTGCCCAGTTGTAGGTTATCTGGGGAAATTACTGAATGATGCTGCTCTACATACTTTCTGCTTATTCTCATACTTTTATATTATTTTATAACCCCTATGCATTTTTAATCATTTCTGATATGTTTATCAAAACATAATGTATTGCACTAACACTTATTACAGTTTGAGTAGTTGCGTAGTTTTAGTCTTAGGTCATTTCCCCTAGTTCTAAGTTCCCGCAGGTTGAGTGGAAGAAAGCACTTGTTCGACTCATTACTGAGCTCGAACTCTGTCTTTTGATAGTCAAGTATTGATCAATTGTTCCTATTTGTTCACCATTATTTTCTATCAATAAAATAGATTATTATTATTAAAAGCAAATTCCACCTAGCTTATTTACCACCAACGGAGGACGCTGCACCGTACCATGCATTTAGGACCTATCAAAATGGTGTGGAATCCAAAAACTGGGGCTGGAAACTTGGTACCCATGGGCTCACTCCAGTAACAATGTCAGAGAAACCTGCCCCAGATACCTTATTGAATGTCAATTCATGCAATTACAAAAAGGGATGCGGTGGAGCATGTGGCAGCAGAAAAAGTGGGTTGAAGTGCTCTGAGGTATGCAAATTCTGCAATGGTGAAGCATGCGAAAATGCACCAGGGGTCATCATCGAGAGCGACGACGAAGATGAAGCAATGACATGGATGGAAGCCCAGATTCTCAATGAGGAATATGGGTTAGGTTGGGTTAGGTTAGACGATTATGAAGACATCAACATCAACTGACCACAACCATAAGAAAGAAAGAAATAATAGAAATATTCTCGGGGACATAAATTACGGAATGAGAGCAGTACCCAAAAAAACCATCTGCGGATTAGGCCTACTGGGGATACCACAATTCAAAACAACGTGCCGTTCACTCTACCTCATGGGGGTGTGGAAATCAGTTGACTTTAAGATTACAAAATTATAACTTTCTGTGTTTTGTGACCTTACTGGTTGCTGTAGCTTGAAGTTGGTTCTGAGAAGATCAAAATAACTGAATCCACTATAGTTATGTTTCCGACATAAGCGAAAGGAAAAAAATAACCAATTACCTTTTTTGAATATCTCAATCATAAGAACAGAAGAAAACAAAATTATCACAGATTGGTATCACAAACCTACCTTTTCTGGGATATTTTTGAACTTCAATTCTCAACACTCTTTCACACAAAAAACGAATATTATCCTCATTCTCAAATACACGGCTCTACAACTTTTACATCCATCTCTCTAACATAAAAACTTCGAAGCATTCAAAATATATCTCTTATAGAACAATTACTCAGAAAAATTAATAAATAAATTCCTTTTCCAAGATCAAAACAGAAACATAAAATGACCAAAAGAAAATAAATTCTACCACAAAATCCCATACATCTCGTACCTTTCAGAAAAGATAAAGAATGTATTTACAGACGAACCTTTCGAAATTGCATTAAAAAATAAGAACACAGTTGAAAAGTCAAAAACCCCAAATGAAAAAAAAAAAAACCAGAATATCTGAACATGAACGGAGCATTAGACTTGAAAACCTCATAAAAACAGCAAATAAAACAGGTCTGGCAGAACATTCATACGAAAACCTACACAATTTCGACTTCGAAAATACAGGAATTATTGGAAAACAACAGAACTATAGAAAAAGGGGTATACAAGAGCCGAAAACATTAAAAACACAGAAACAATACTAATAAAAAAACAGATACCCAATTTCTACCTAACTCTTATACGTATCTAATAACCAAATCAAAAGCATCACAACAATGACAAATGATGCACGCCTATGATACACATACATTATCAGTGAATAGTTGGAAGAAATCACGAATCAAGAAAAAACCAGAAAAAGGAAACATTCCCAATTGAATATTGAATAGAAATATTTTT
Source organism: Gonioctena quinquepunctata (assembly GCA_018342105.1). Classification (NCBI taxonomy): domain Eukaryota; kingdom Metazoa; phylum Arthropoda; class Insecta; order Coleoptera; family Chrysomelidae; genus Gonioctena; species Gonioctena quinquepunctata. The sequence goes on from JAFIRS010001962.1 coordinate 139,647, forward strand.
CTGTGAAAAATCCATGATAAAAATGGAGATATTTTTTGTAATATCTAACAGAAAACAACTACTTCCCAGGCTTAAGCCACGCTGGATATTGGACTACATCTGATAGACCTTAACTCGAAAGAAAAAATCTGAAAGTGAAATTTTGCATTTTTATTTAGATAGTTATTTGATTTTCTATTCCAGTCTTAATTAAGAACTCATATAGAGGAATGAGGCAAAGAAGAATGTTTTCCAAAATAGAGTACTCACCAGAAATCATTTGTAACATTGATGCAAGAGAGGAATCACACTCACTAGGTCTTCAATACATTTTGGTAGACGAAAATCTGTTTCACTCTTCCACGATCATCAGAAAGACCGGAAGAATTGGGAAATACATTTTCAAGAAGCAATCTCACTTTGCAAAGATGGAAAAATGTTAGAAACATTTCTTTTGGAGAGACACTTTGAAATTGGTTTTTTTGACATTAAAACCTGTCATGGGGTATGATAGATTGATTTTTGTTTGAAAATATAAACAGGATGATATTGATAAAAATATTTTTCTGTGAATTGAAAAATACACGATAAAAATGAAGTTATTTTTTGCGAATGTCAAACAGAAAACAACTACTTCCCCGGCCAAAGCCACGCTGGACATTGAACGACATCTGATAGATATTCTGAAAAGACCCTAACTCAAAAGATAAAAAGAAAGATATACTTTAGTCACTATCTTCCATTGTTCGAAATAACCTCTTGTGGGGTATTCATGTCGAGAAGGGAAACATTCTCAATTGAATAGTTAATAGAAATATTCTTCTGTTAATTGAAAAATCCATGATGAAAATTGAGTTATTTTCTATAATATCTACCAGAAAACAACTACTGCCACGCTGGACATTGAACTAAATCTGATGAATACCCCACAAGAGGTTATCTTAAACGATAGTGACTAAAGTTTATATTTCAGTCACATCTGAATTTATGAACATCCTGTTCATATTTTCAAACAAATCAATCTTTCAATCTACACTGGATGCCTTCATTCAGAAAGAAACTCTCACGTTATTCACCGACACACAAGAGGAATCCAAAATATATTTATATGTAAATGTCCCTTCAACATTTACAAGGACCTACTGTTCTTGTATATCCTGTTTTATCACATTTTCTTCTGTTTATATGTTTTTATATTTTTTATTTTTAATTTTTCCACGTTAATTGAGAGCTATTTACAATATATGTAATTTATTCACTCATTTGCACTTTTTACCATTCATCATACAATCCACTGTTGTTACCCCATTATTCGTTTTGATAATATTCACAATCACCTTTGTAGTGCCTGAGGATAACTTTATAAAAGTCGAAACGTCGGCAACAGAACTGAAGTGGTTTTAGTTATTTTGACCTTCTCCCAAGCAACTCCAAGCTGAAAAAAATTACAATTATATAGTGAATAGCTAGAAATGATTTCTTGAAATGAGAAAACCGAGCAGTTGACAATTTTTTAAAAGATTGTTCACGTTTCCACCGCTGTAACTCGTTACACATCTGACTTAAAAATAAGTGTTCATACAAAAAATGTAGGGATTTAGTATTCTTCAAATTTTTGTCGTAGGATCAATCGTTGAGGAATTAATCCGGAAAAAACAATTTTTTATGCCTTTATTCCAAGATGGCGGACCGCCCCTGATACCTCTAAGGTCGAAAACTTACATTTTTCATCGGGGCCCGGAACTAAATAAAGGCGCATTCTCAGGAGTCGATTTTAGTTGAACGATTTTTATTTATCAACCAAAATCGAGCAAAAATATACTTGTAAACCTTGTATTTCGATTTTTGTTGATCAATTTTTGTCGAACCGAAAAAGTTTGACCCATTCAAAACTTATCGATCAACTAATGCGTCATAGGCGATTTTTAGAGGTGTTGAAACGCGTCTGAAGCGTGTAAACTGTAGGCAGTCGAGTTGTTTTTGTATTTTGCTCCTTATAAGTCCTTCAAATTGTTCTTCCATTCTCAAATGATTTTTGTATGCATCCTTGTCCTCCAAAGCCAGCTCCTTGAGCAGGGTTCCTGAAACGCCCAATTTATTTCTTCACAATATTCAATTCCTGATCCAAAACCGACGTTTTCTCGATTTTTTTGCCAAATTTTGACAAAATATCTCTGATTTCTTCGTTTAATAATTCGCAAATAGCTACTATGCCTGCCTGAATAATTTCGTTCACAGCCATTTTGAACAACTACCGAATCAATTTTCATTTACACGTGTAAACAAAAATTCATTTCAATTTTAATGGATCAACTTAAGTTGATCAACTAAAATCGACTCGTGAGAACGCGCCTTAACCTATATCAAAATGGTCTCTACTAGGCCAGTAGATATAGACAATCAATTAACATTAATTCCTAAAAGTTTTCAAACTTCAATGGTATGTTAGTGCATTAATGAAAACAAACTATTACATTTTGCAGAAGTCTGTGATGAACGGAACATTTTTTATTGCAAAAAACGTTTTCAGGCTTATTATTGCATGAAAATTGCAAAAGTTCTGCAAACTAGGCATACCTATAGTAATGGGTTTTACAACATGCATTAGTTTGCAACCTTGTAAAGTTACAACCTTGTTTTTTGTCTTTGTTTAAGTTTTTCTTGTTATTTGTTTAAAAAATTACAAAAGTTCTGCAAATTAGATAAATGTACAGAAAAAAAAGTTTAAAATATTCACGTACATTTGCAACCATTTCTGAAAAACGCATAATTTATTTATCAAACTTTTTTATCGACGCTCCCATTTTCAATACACACAAGCATTGAAATAATGACAAAAGTTTTTTATTATGGTTGCAAATAAAAAGAATATCGGTCTCAGTGGATATGTAACTTTGCAACCTCATACAAAAAACGGAACCTATCAATCCACCAATATATTTTTTTGTATTTTTACAACAACTGAAATAATTGCAAAAGTTCTGCAAATTTCAAATAAAATTACGACTGATATTTTACGTGACGCGAGAGATTTGCAACCGTTATTGTTCAACGGAACATTTTGTTTGTGTATTTGATTTGTTTTTTTGAATAATTTGGCCATACATTGCAAACATTGTGCAAAAAGGTTCAAGATAAAAAGAATCAGATTATAGATAGCGACACCTATAATCTGTGTGTTGAAGCTTAGACCTGTCATCGTGGAATTTTGAAGACACGAGATTTCGTGCAACATCAATAGGTCACCGACAGATGCCAGCATAGACCAACCCACGACACCAATAGTCGTACTCCTATTTGCGTTCACGCGTTCTCTTATTCTCGATATATATATATATATATATATATATTTATTAGACCGACATATGTCTACAGTGGTCCAGTTAAATACTTGATTATCCATCGCGTATATCTGTTATATTTTGTACTGGTTGATTGAAATTGCATCCGAAGAATAATACGGTTACGTAGGTACCCATTACTAAAATTTGAAACTAATTATTAATCTCTGAAGCAGTCACTGTTTTCGAATAATCAGCGACATAAATTTAATCTGATATTTTCGAATGCAACAATCGAAAGAGTACAAAATTCAGCTGAAAGACTATTGAAAGACATTCATTTTTCATCGCATTAGAAACTAAATGCAATTGATTTGTTGAAAATATAAACAGGATGTTAATAAAATCAGATGTGGAATCATCTGCGACTGAAAGATATTAGTCACTATCTTCCATCGTCAAGATAACCTCTTGTGGGGTATTCATGTTGAAAAGGGAAACATTCTCAATTGAATATTGATAGAAAGATTTTTCTGTGAATTGAAAAATCCACGATTGAAATGAAGTAATTTTTTGTGAATGTCTAACAGAAAACAACTACTTCCCTGGCTGAAGCCACGCTGGACATTGAACTACATCTGATAGATATTCTGAAAAGGACCTAACTCAAAAGAAAAAATCTAAAATTGAAAATTTGCATTTTCATTCAGATAGTTATTTGATTTTCTATTCCAGTCTTAATTAAGAACTCATAAAGATGAATGAGGCAAAGAAGAATGTTTTCCAAAAGAGAGTACTCACCAGAAATCATTCGTAACATTGACGCAGGAGAGACATCGCATTCACTAGGTCTTCAATACATTTTTGTCGACGAAAATCTATTTCACGCTTCCACGATCATCAGGAAGACCGGAAGAAATAGGAAACACATTTTCAAGAAGCAATCTCACTTTGCAAAGATGGAAAAAGTTAGAATCATTTCTTTTGGAGAGACACTTTGAAATTAGTGTTTTCTGACATTAAAACCTGTCATGGGGTATGATAGATTGATTTGTTGAAAATATGAACAGGATGTTCATAAAATCAGATGTGGAATCATCTGCGACTGAAAGATAAACTTCAGTCACTATCTTCCATCGTCAAGATAACCTCTTGTGGGGTACTCATGTTGAAAAGGGAAACATTCTCAATTGAATATTGATGAGTTCTTAATTAAGACTGGAATAGAAAATCAAATAACTATCTGAATGAAAATGCAAATTTTCAATTTCAGATTTTTTCTTTTGAGTTAGGGACTTTTCAGAATATCTATCAGATGTAGTTCAATGTCCAGCGTGGCTTTAGCCAGGGAAGTAATTGTTTTCTGTTAGACATTCACAAAAAATTACTTCATTTCAATCGTGGATTTTTCAATTCACAGAAAAATCTTTCTATCAATATTCAATTGAGAATGTTTCCCTTTTCAACATAAATGCAATTCTTCATTAATAATATTTATTTGTCACAACATGACTTTATAGCAATCGACGAGATTTCAAAATGAATAATCGATGCTCTATGGAAGTAAGGATATCAAAACGTTATCGATTGTATATCTCGCAAGTACATAATTTTCATCATCAAACAGAAACGTTGCTGGAAAATAAAAATTTGTGACATCGATAACATCTCAAATTTAATTTTTACAGGTAGATATATATTTCTTGAATTAAATAAAATTATAATTTACCTTCTTACTCCAATTGTGGTCTCGCATGAAAAATTCTATTGAATCCGAATGGAGGACTGAAATGTAATCAACACGTAAAAATCATTTTCTTGATTTATAAAAATTTTAAAAATAAAGAGGGAAAAACATGTTAGAAGGCAATTCTATTTCAGTTGTAGGACTATTAGATGAATGTGCATGGTTTTTGGTTAGTTATATAGTTGTCTGTCATAAAAACAAAATTGACATTTTTGTTTTATTCTGGTAATAAATCATGTTACCAAACTGCTGTGCATTCATTAATCTGTAAACAAAACACTGTGACGTAATACAGTTGTAGGTTAATCGTACTAATGTACAACTCGTATTTTTTAAATCTCAATATATCAAGAAAATTATGAAAACGTGTCGAGATATTCTCGATCCTCCATCAAACGTCAGAGTATTTTTTATGCAAATTCCTAATTGTAATATGATGTTTTGAATTCATATCGTAAACGTCAGCTTTCGACATTAAATGATTCCATTTACCGTTAACGAGCCTCTTCATGGTCGATAGTTAATTTGGTTAACACAATTAATGTCATTTATTAGGTATATGAAAATCTTTATTATTCAGATAACACAGGTGGTGCAAAAATTAATATTTTTTCAATTCCTTATGTTTCGCATTGTAACATAGTTTTCAAATCATTATACTGCCACCAATTGGTAAAATGAGTTGTCTGTCCGATTCGCAAAACTTTTGCTTTTTTTGGTAGAGTACAAATAAGAAAATATTTTTCTTTTGATTTTACCCTCATTTCCATGTTGTAGACGAGGTTGCATATTAATGAAAACATTGTACCTCAGGACATCACCACTTGCAACCATTATTGCAAACTTTTGTAATAATTCCAATACTTATTTCAATAAAACAAAAAACAATTTAATGAAAAAATATGTTTTTCGTTTGACGCAAGATATTGCAAATTGAAACTCTTGTCAAGAACATTATTTCAGTTATTTTTTCGAGTTTGCAGAACTTTTGGCATTTTCATCGAAAAATTAGGACTAACAACAATTTTTTTTTTCGATAAAACAGACATTTTCGTTTTGTTTGAGTGGTTGCAAATTTAACAATGGATGTAAATTGCTATTTATCAAAACTTCGAAAGTTTGTAGAACTTTTGCAAATTTTTCCGCGCTAATAATGTGAAAATTCATTAAATCCTGATTTTCAACATCTTCCGTTCAGAAAAAAGGGTCGCAAAATCAGACTACATATCATATGAAAGTCCTCTTTACTCTACTGAAGTTTTGAAACTTTTGTAATTATTATTAAATTTTGGAAAAATCATGTCTATCTCTACTGGCCTATACCCCACGTTATGTAGGGTAAAGGCTCGTTCTCACGAGCCGATTTTAGTTGAACGATTTTTATTGATCAACCAAAATCGAACAAAAATATACTTGTGAACCTTGTATTTCGATTTTTGTTGATCAATTTTAGTCGAACCGAAAAAGTTTGACCCATTCAAAACTAATGCGTCGTAGGCGATTTTCAGGCAAGTTGAAACGCGTTTGAAGCGTGTGAACTGTAGGCAGTCGAGTTGTTTTTGTTTGTTTGCTTCTTATCTTAGAAATAAGTCCTTCAAATTGTTCTTCGGACATTCTCAAATGATTTTTGTATGCATCCTTGTCCTCGAAAGCCAGCTCATTGAGCAGGGTTTCTGAAACGCCCAGTTTAAGTTGATCAACTGAAATACACTCGTGAGAACGCGCCTTAAGGTATTAAGAATTCCTTCAGAATGATATTGAAGAATTGTTAATGGACTCACCACTTGCTGTTTCTGAAGTGATGTATTATCATAATACCATCCAAGTCATGGACTATTCATTGAACCGGTTTAATGAGCGAATAATTGCAACGAATGATCCTGTACATTGGCCTGCCCGATCACCCGATCTCAATATTTTAGACTTTTTTGTGTGGAGTTATGTGAAAGAACGAGTATTACAAACAGTTGAAATTTTACAAAATCGCATTCGTGAAGTGTTTGCTACCATAAATCCCGCTATGTTGCGAAACGCGATGCGAAACACAATTGACGGAGTCAGAAAATGCCAGGAAGTTGGCGGAATGCACTTCTTACATTGAATTCCCTTCAACTAATCCTGGTATATGGATTTTTTCTGTTGGAATGGATTATGAACTTTTGGTATGTGAATATTGATGTTTTTTTATTCAGTTTCAATCAATTTTGTATCCACAGCACACTTGGTAAGCGATATACCTCAATTTCCTCATAATTTTTGGACAAATAATTAGTGTATTAGGATTGTTATCCATCAGATTTTTGATTCGAAACCATCAATGGATCGTGAAAATCAGAATCTGAGGAATGTGTCTTAAAGATGACATTTGAAAAAAAAATCACAACTAGTGGTTTTGGAAATATCAAACCGCCATAGGTACTCAACTATGCGGAAAAAACTGTCATATAATAACGCATTCTAGATGCAAAACTGAAATGCTTCTGAAAAATTAACCAATTATTCACACAAAAATATGTGATTGTACTCAGAATCGTCCCTAGAATATAAAAAAGTTAAAATATACAGGGTGTTCCATTTAAAATTCCCAAGTTGGGGGTATTTCCGGTGAAACCGGAAGTGATGGGAGAGTATGAAATATTGTTTTTTTTTCCAATTCTTGAATCCAACACCTCTACCAAGTTTGGATCTCATACCCATGAAACCATGGCTTGTCTAAAGAATACACCCGGTATAGATGATTTCTGGTAAAATGATCTATTTTGACGAGGTCTTCATCCTGTTATTGAGATGCTTCACCTTTCAGAACACCCTGTATACCTGCACTTTTCATAGCGAACAGATTATAGTGATTGGAGGCTAAAACTTTTACCAATTTTCTTTGAAAAATACGTTCTTGAATTTTTCACACTGATTCCATTTACTTCGATAATTATTAACTTGGCTGTCCGAAAAATATACGTTATTATAATGTATTAACATCAAATTAAAATAATATTTCGATGAGCCCCGAATACTGATTGATATACAGGATGTCAATGCTCTTTTGACTCACTTCCGTGGAATGGAGAAAGAGTTTTCTCTCAGATGAAAAATATATCAGAATGGAGTGATAGCACGAGAAATCAAAACCAGTTCGTCTCAATAAGATGTTTCTTTGTGTGGTGGTGTGAATGTTTACCGTGTTTTCCACATCAGGGTCCGATTCCCTTCGACGTTCCCGCTCCCGTTCGACGTCCCCAGTGATGCCACCACATCGCGCCGGCCCCTCCGACTTGCTACGCCTTGAGGGCCTCCACTCCGGCCCATTCCGCTCTTCCGACTGCAATTAAAATGAACACATCTCTAACAACACATGCTCATCTGAGTCACATGCAACTTTCTACACCTTTTGTTTGTTCAACAAACTTCTAGGCATTGCATTGTTGGAACTTGACTTGCATTGTGTCTATTGAGATAAAAGGAGCGATGCGCCCCCTACCTGCTTTAATAAGAGCTAGAATTCCAGGAGTTAGTTTCCCGAATTGCAAAGTTCATCCAATTAACATTTCCTTCGTTTGTTTGAAGGTTGTAGACGATGTGGTAACTTGATTACTATCGTTTCGGACGTCCATCGTCTTAATGTATTTAAAAGGTTTCCACGACGTTTCGAATGCTTGTATCTGCAATCGTCTTCAGGTGAATACTGACAAGTTCAGGTGCTACTTACCAATTTATATGACTGTCGACGCAATGATGCGTGCAGTTCCGCCATGTGCAGCGGTGCGTGAAGTTTGGCGCGGTGTGGTGGTGCGTGAAGTTTCGCGCCTCTGCAGCCCGCCAGAAAGAGCAATCAGGGGTTTCCATACGTTCTTGATCTCAACGCTTGGTTGACTCAAGGCGTTATTGGCTTCGATGTAGGCAGCCTCTTTGAACTTTCGTTTGAACCAATGCTCCTCTCTATGTAGAACACTTGCGTCGTCCCATAGAACTCGATGGTGCTCAGTCCAGGCGTGGTCAGCGATTCCCGATTTTGATGTTTCTCCACGTTGAGTCCATTTCTTGTGCTCATCAAATCTTACCGATAACGGTCTCTTTGTCTCTCCAATGTAGGAATCTCCGCATTCACATGGAATTCTTACTGATTTCATTTTTGTTGTCAGGTTTGGTTTCGGTCAGGAAACTCCGTAAAGTACTGCCGGATTGGAAGCAGCTCTTGATGTTGAACTTGTTTCCGATCCTTCTGATCTTCTCGGAGACACCTCTGATGTACGGAAGGCAGATCACTGTGCTTTGTTGTTGCTTTTCAGATGTCTTCGTTCTCCGGAGTTGTTTAAATACTTCTAGGAGTTTCTTGGGATATCCATTCCGGTGGAGGTCCTCTCTGATGTGGTTTAATTCGGCATCTAGTGACTCCACGTCGTTGCATATGTGCGTCGCTCTCTCTACCAATGTTCTCACGATCCCTCTCTTCGTCGAACTCGGATGGTTGGAGCTGTAACTGAGGTACTGCCCCTTATGTGTCTTCTTTCTGTAGACGGAGGTGCGGATTTCATTGCCTATTCTCTCAACGTTCACACCGCGCCCAACTTCACGCACCGCTGCACATGGCGGAATTGCACACATCATTGCGCCGACAGTCATATAAATTGGTAAGTAGCACCTGAACTTGTCAGTATTCACCTGAAGACGATTGCAGATACAAGCATTCGAAACATCGTGAAAACCTTTTAAATACATTAAGACGATGGACGTCCGAAACGATAGTAATCAACTAACATTTCCTTGATTACTTGATTTCTAATATATTAGTCTGGCGTTGCTATTTTCTTATTTATAATCTTTTAATCGATTTTCAATGCCATTTCGTCTCAAGTTGCAAAGCTTATTGCACATCTGAGATTTTATATGGTATGAATAAATACATTTGGTATGAACAAATTTGAATGAGTATCGAGAAGTCAATCAATATACAGGGTATATCTTCATCAGTTAACGCGATCTATATATAGAACACTAATAGTTGCATGATTCTCAGAATATGTAGAGACGTCGAAGGAAACATTGACAATCCTACTAAAATATTTTCGTTATTGTGTGTTATTCGGTTTCTCCGGAAGTGATTACGTCATGTTTGTTATTTTCAATAGGACACCCTGTATTTCATAAAATTTTTGGATTCCTCTCATGATTTTGATTCAAATTCATATATCATACCCTATATCCAGAATGAACCGTTTTTGAGTTATTCGAGTTTTTCTAGAAGTGACAAATGCAGCCTATCGAACATACGCCATTTTCATGTAAATTACAATTTTTAGTGAATACTGAAGGTTGAACAGATCACTCGCCGTAACCACATTTACTGGGTGCGCAAAAAAGTGGGCCCAGAAACTGAATGAGAAACATTGAAAATTTGAATTTTTTCAAATGGAAACCCCATTTTTACACGCTTTATATTAGCTTCACTTGTATGTTTGTTTGTTTGTAACCGACTCATTTGGGCGCGATTTTGACCCACTTCCAGACGTCCGAATGATTTGAAATTTGGCAGGTGTGTATAATTCCGGTGACAATGCATTGTGAAGAAAAAACAAAATGGTGGCTCCAATATGGCGTACGAGTTCTGTAATTATGGTCCGATTCGCTTCAAAATTGGTATCCGAGGGTTTTTGTGGTCGGAGATTATTATTCTTTTGTCAAAATTGAAAAATTCAAGAAGGCGGCTTCAAAATGGCGGCTGAGTTTTGTGACTATGGTCTGATTCTATTCAAAATTGGTATGTGGGGGTCTTTGGGGTCGAATATCATGATTCTTTTGTAGAAATTGGAAATTCGAGATGGCGGCTCTGAAATGGCGGCCGAGTTTTGTGATTATGGTCTGATTCTATTCAAAATTGGTATGTGTGGGTTTTTGTGGTCAAATATCATGATTATTTTGTAAAAATTGGAAAAATTCAAGATGGCGGCTTTAAAATGGCGGCCGAGTTTTGTGATTATGATCTGATTCTATTCAAAATTGGTATGTGGGGGTTTTTGGGGTCGAATATCATGATTCTTTTGTAACAATTGGAAAATTCAGATGGCGGCTTCAAAATGGCGGCCGAGTTTTGTGATTATGGTCTGATTCTATTCAAAATTGGTATGTGGGGGTTTTTGGGGTCGAATATTATGATTACTTAATTTGATAAGATTATTCCATTTTTTAATAGTTAAAAAAAAAACTAAAAAAACACGCTTTTATAAATAAACCACACTAAAATGTAGGAAATAAATAATAGTTTAAAAAAACTAAAAAACACGCTTTTATAGAACACTAGACTAAAAACATAGAAAAGAAGAAAAAAATTTATTTCATTTTAAAAAAAGCGTGGGGTGCATGGTATCAATAATTATATAGTAAATTACACACCGAGGCGATACCATGCACCCCACGTTTTTTTAAAAATAAAATACATTTTTTTCTTATTTTCTATTTTTTTAGTCTGGTGTTCTATAGAAGCGTGTTTTTTAGTTTTTTTAAACTATTATTTATTCCTTCTCATGATGTAATTCTATTATGAAAATGGGCCATAGTTCCAATTCACTTTCCTTCACCCAAAACCCACAATCCCGGAGATATTCCATAATGGTACTTAAGTGAAGTCGTTTACTGACAGACTCATTATCTGAAAAAGTGCAATGTGGCTTGTGTTGGGTATAATAATCAACATTTAGTTAATTTATTCGTGATTTATGGCGAATGTAATGAGGTTTTCGAAAGAACATGTGATACGTTTGCTAGAAGATATCCAGGAAAACTAAAACGATCTCCAGTCATCACCAGAACATTAATATTCAACCTTACCAACTATGGATCCTTCAAGAGGAAGATTCTTAAAACTAAAACGGTGGTAGATAACGAAGAAAATGAAATTACAGTGCTTGGGTCCTTGGCAGCTTTTCCAGAAGCATCGTTGAAAGATGCTTCACGAGATTTGGGATTTAATATGTAAAATATCTCGATTTGATTCTTCGTTCGATTCGGCCGATTTGTTACGTTGATTGATGCGCTCACATAGAGAATACAACGACTTCATTTTCTGCACAAGACAGACGTAAATAATGAAAACTTAAACAATAATAAACAGTAAGAAAAGTTCAGTGTACAGAACGGAGATCAGTTGCGATGTTTCTCAAGTCTATTATATCTCGTCTCTTCCCCAGAGGTATTTGTCCTTTCCTGTCCCCGCTACCCGTATCGTCCAACACTTAGCAACACATGTGGTGACAGTTTCAATATTTTGAGGCGCACTTGAATATATATATATATATAGAAGTTGGTGGATTTATACTGAGCGTTCATTTTTGGTATGACAATCGATTGGCAAAAGACATAGTTTCTGCACAGCGCGTTTGGTAACTCCCGTAGATGTCTTTACACTAACCACTCGAGTAACTCCATTTGAGCCTGGATGCAGCTCCTGTATCCTTCCTAGGCGCCAATGTTGTGGAGGAGCACAGTCGATTAGAATAACCATGGATCCAACCTTGAGAGAGTCCAGGTACTTTTCCCTGCATTTAGAACGCTGTTGAATATGACTGAGGTACTCCTGAGACCAATGATTCCAAAAATGTTGAGCGATTTGTTGGAGACGTTCATATTGCGATAATCGATTCGGTGGAAGTTCCGTGAGGTCTGTTTGAGGAGAGGACGTAAGGAGATCACCGATGAGGGAGTGACCTGGTGTTAGGGCGCTAAGGTCATTGGGGTCACTGGACAAAGGACTGAAGGGACGGGAATTCATTATCGCTTCGACTTGGGCAAAAAGAGTTGCTAATTCCTCGAAAGTTAAGTTGTAGTTTCCTACTACCCGAGTAACGTGATATTTCGCTATTTTAACAGCGGCTTCCCACAACCCACCATGATGAGGACTGCGAGGAGGAATGAAACTGCATTGTATATTATTTTCCAATAAAAAATTCGAGGTTTTTCGTTCTGCGCTAAATTGATCCAAAGATTCATAAACGCGTTTTATCTCGTTATGAGCTCCAACAAAATTGGTTGCATTGTCGGAGTATATAATTTTGCAGATACCTCGGCGAGAAACAAATCTTTTCAGAGCATTGAGAAAAGCCGCACTGCTAAGGTCACCTACCATCTCTAAATGGACGGCGTTCGTTGTAAAACAAATGAAAATACATAGGTATGCCTTTATAATTTTACGACTTCTTAGTTTTCCATCTTTTATGTTGAAAGGATCTGCAAAGTCTATGCCCGTGATACAAAAAGGACGATTTTGTGTGATTCTGTTTGTGGGCAGATCTCCCATAATACGAGTCATGATAGTCGGATTCGCTCTGAAGCAAACTAAACATTTTCTTAGCACGCTTCGCACAGACATTCTTCCATTAATGGGCCAATAACGCTGACGCAAGGAAGTTAAAATTGCCTGAGATCCAGCATGTAGGTGTCGATAATGCTCGTTTAGAATAATGAGCCCAGTTAAAGCATGTTTTTGAGATAACACAACTGGAAATTTTGTATCATATGGCAAATCCAATTTTTTTAGGCGACCCCCAACCCTTATCAGATGATCTGCATCTAGAAACGGATTGAGCGATGCCAACTTCGAATTCCGTGGTAGCGATTTATTTCTCTCAAATGTGAGGATTTCTTCTGGAAACATTTCCCGTTGAGCTAGTCGTAATAACCTAACCGTTAAATGGTTTATTTCTTCTCTAGAAATATCTCCCGTTTACCGATATTTCAGATCGGTTTGGCAATTTTTATAGAGTCTAAAAATCAGAGCTACTACGCGCTATAATCGGAAAAGCGATGAAAATTTATTGAAAATGTTAAAATCGGCGTTTACAGTCAAAAATGACAATTTAACCTTGCGCCTTTCGGGTGCATTTATTTCGTTTATGTTATTATGTATATGCCAAGTTTTTTTTTTATTTATTCAATCAACGGGTAAACCCTATTATATGAAAGACAAAATATAGATATTCAATAACTTAACCTACTTATTCTACTTGAAGCTGAACTAAATGAAAGTTAGACAGATTAAATTTAGATAGACAATCATGTTGAAATAAATAAAAGTTGGCACATGAGGCGTCTCATAAGAGAGCCATTTAGGACCACGCCACTATAATGAACAACTTTCAAGTTTGCTAGGATTTTCTTCTGATGGTACGTGTGCCCACTGACTAATATCGGTTTGACCTTGAATTTCAGAAACTCTGTTAGCCACGAATTTACCTGTTTCCTCTCGTTTGAATGAGCCAACGAATTGATTTTCGCACTGTTGTTCCTCAGAGGAGAAATTATTTGTTGTCAAGCATTCTTCGATTTTCCAAAATTTTTCAATTTGATTTTATATGTTCAATGTTGACAAATTACATACCAGATTATTCTTAGGGATTACCTTAGCGCTCATTGGCCCCGTGACAATCCAACCTAAAAGAGTTCGCTTCAGATTAGGTAAATTATCACCCAACCTAATTCGATCGGCCAAAAACAAATCATAAAATATTTCCGCTCCTATCAAGGCATCCACCTTTGACGAAATGTTGAAGTTTGTGTCTGCTAGCGTTAAACCGGAAGGAATGCATACTTTAGATTTGTCAAATGAAAAGGACGGTAGATTTTCGGTTATTTTATCCAGAATTAAAAACGTTAATTCAGCGGAAAATTCTTCATGTAATGATCTGATTTCAGTACGAATTTTGTACAAAATTTTTGCTTGCGAGTTTCCAACGCCAACAATTGGTATATTCGTTTTAGTGCCGATGAAACCCAAAGTTTGACATAGGACACTTGTTATGAAATTTGGTTGTGATCTGCTATCAAGTATAATTCGACAATTATGCCACGTGCCATTTTTACCCTTGATTGATATCATAGCCGTGGACAATAAAATATGTTGATCGCGCTCTGAACAATGAGTCGCAGTATGTGGTACAGATACTGTCATAGAAGTAGAAGGTACTTCAGATGGCGTTCTGACCTCATTTACTTCCAAGGGTGTATCCCCTGACCTGTTATTTACATGTAACATTGTGTTATGCTTTTTTGAACACAATTTACATCCCTGTGCTAAACAGTAAATGGTTGTATGATTTTTACGTAAGCAATTCGTACACAATTTAAATTTTTTTATTTTTGCTAAGCGGGACGCCGCTGGAATAGCCTTTAGCTTTTCACATTCATATATATATATATATATATATATATATATATATAGTCTGAGAAATTCTTTGGGACAGCAGCAAAACGCAAATATACTCTTATAACATTATATTTCCAATATTTCGACAATGAATATTGTCATCATCAGGGAGCTACAAAGGTGAAAATACTATAGTATGTTGATGAATATAAAAATAACCTTACAATGTTAGTGAGAATGGTTGTTTTTCGGTGAAATACAAAATATGTAAAAGACAGCATTAAAACATGTAAAAACATGGAGCAACAATTAGATTTATATGGAATAATATTTGTAACAAAAAACTTTAAAAGAAAATTTTAGAAGATGGCATTTGGTCTTTGAAAAGTAAATGAAAGAGGAAACATTGGTTGGAATTAAAACCAAAAAAAATTTCAATTGCAATTACTACTGAAGATGAGATTTTCTAATGGTAAAATTGGACAAATATAAATTTTATTATGTTATTATATTTGTAATATCTTTCATGTTGGTTTGTATTAAATAGAAAAGGAAGATGAATTATTATTGAGAGCATTCGGGTTCTTGTCTAAGATTAATAAATAAGAATGGATCTCACTTAAATGATTGAGATCTGTTCTTTTGTTTAAACAATTGTTGGATTGAGAAATAAATGCCATTTCCAAAAAGATTCGTTTCGAAGCATTCTTTTCTTTTACTAAAATTTTTGTGGAATTATAATCCTTATTGTGATCTTCTTTATTCACATGTTCACTGAGAGCACATCTTTCAAGGTGAAGTCTACAATCACTTTTGTGGGCACTTATACGGTCTTTTAGTAACCTAGCTGTTTGACCTATATATTCATGGTTACAACTTGCACAAGGAATGCAATTAACTAGTTTTGTTTGTGAGAATAGCGGAGTTTTATCCTTGACCACAGAAAATAAAGAATGTATGGTTAAAACCGTTCTCTGGGCTATTTTTATATTGCCAAATTTGTTAAAAATTCGTGAGAGCTTAGGTGTGATTTCTGCAATGAAAGGTAAATAAGTATAAAAAATGTTGCTTTGAGTTTCATTATTATCATTATTATTATTCAAATTTTCAGGTATAATGTCATTTGAAGAATGGATTATAGACGGTGTGCTGAATAAAATCTTATTCAATAAAGATGAAGGATATGAATTTTGTTTGAATAACTTGTGGAGAATTTTCAAATTTTTGTGATGAAATGAAGAGTCAGAAATCCGTAGAACACGTTGTTTCATCTGCTTGACCAAGTTTATTTTTAATGATTGTTTGTGGTAAGACCAGTAGTTCATATATCTCCCAGAACTGATCGGTTCTCTATACCAGTCAACTAGTAAGATGTTATTGGAAGTACGGATGATCTTAGTGTCCAGGAAAGGAACGCTACCTTCATCATCTTCATTTTCGATGGTAAATTGTATAAACGGGTCATAGCTGTTGAAAATATCTACAATTTCTGTAATCTCTGATCGAGGAAGTGCTAGGATTATGTCATCAACATATTTTTTGATGAAGAAAACTTTGTAAGGAAGGACATTCAAGACTATATCTAGCAAATCGTCCATAACATAATTTGCTAAAATGGGACTTTGCCCCCATGGGTGTGCCAAAAGTTTGTCTATAAACCTGGTTATTAAATGAAAAGTATGTATTATTAAAGAGAAAAGTTAACATATTGATGAAGTCATCTTCACATATCTTACAAAAATTACTGATTTTATCCCAATTGTTGTGGATTACTCTGATGCATGAATCCAAATGAACGTTTCTAAAAAGTGAAATCACATCTAACGTAATTTTCAGGAAGTTGCATTTTATTGAAATTTGCAGAAAAGTCAAAGGAGTCCTTTATGTAATATGGATTTTCATAATCCAACAATTGTTTTAACAAAAGAACAGATCTCAATCATTCAAGTGAGATCTATTCTTATTTATTAATCATAGACAAGAACCCGAATGCCCTCAATAATAATTCATCTTCCTTTTCTATTTAATACAAACCAACATGAAATATATTACAAATATAATATCATAATAAAATGTATTTATCCAATTTTACCATTAGAAAATCTCATCTTCAGTAGTAATTGCAATTGATGTTTCCACTTTCATTTGGACAGCTAAGACCAAATGTCTCTTCTTCTTCTTGAAAATTTTACAAATTGACGTTGACATTTTAGGTTATGTTAAATTCCAACCTCTATGTCTTGATTTTCCAACACTTTTCACATTTATAACCAAAGAATGTTCACCACAATTGTTCTCGGCTTTCAGTAAATTTACCAGTAATGTTTTTGTTACAAATATTATTCCATATAAATCTAATTGTTGCTCCATGTTTTTACATGTTTTAATGCTGTCTTTTACATCTTTTTGTATTTCACCGAAAAACGACCATTCTCACTAACATTGTAAGTGAGGTTATTTTTATATTTATCAACACACTATAGTATTTTCACCTTTGTAGCTCCCTGATGATGACAATATTCATTGTCGAAATATTGGAAATATAATGTTATAAGAGTACATTTGCGTTTTGCTGCTGTCCCAAAGAATTTCACAGACTGTTTCCTAACTAGTCAGCAAAGACTACCTCTCCTCTTTCTTCATATATATATATATATATATATATATATATATAGTGACCCTCTTTGCAGAGAAAGCAAAAACCGCTGTATGAACCATGATTTCCATTTGTTGTTACGTGTGCGAATGCTCTGTCGTTTGAATATTTTTTAATAAAAGGTTTTTGATATTTTTCCAATTTATTGATCGACTCGGTTTTTCCATGATTATCTAATGTTTCCAATAGCTGACATCTATTATTCAAAAAGGTTGTTAGATCTTAAAATTTGAGAGATGTTTTTTTCTCAACGATTAGAGTTTCTTCCCATTCCATTTTAACTAGCAACATCTAATTTTCGCGAAATCAAATAAATCAATAACGTGTCCCAGCTGTCAACCGGTTCTCCTAAAGTTTTCAATGATCGAACAAGTTTTTGAATATCATCAGTTAATTTTCGTAAATTTGAACGGACATCTTTAGCAATGGCTGGCAATTTGACTAATGCTCTGACATGATTTTTAATACTTAATGATTTATTTTCATATTTGGACTTCAATAGGTCCCATGCGTTTTCATAATTGGTTTCAGTAACCTCGATGCATTCGATTACTTTCGCAGCCTCCCCCTTTATACAACTTATGAGATAATAGAATTTTTTAATCTTATCCATGTTAACATCATTATGTACTAATGCTAGGAACATATCCCGAAATTGACCCCATTTTTCGTATTCCCCATAGAATTTTGGTAACTCAAGAGTTGGAAATCTCACATTTGTTGTGTTTTGAGGAGGGTTATTTGATAACCCTTGATTCTGGGAGGTGCTCGTGATTTCCGCTGCCTGTTTTTTAGCAATATTTACCCGTTCGATAATCAAGCTGGCTATTTCCCTAACATCATAAAAGCGATTTTCAAAATCCTCACGTTCTGTATTCTTCGTTTCATCTTCATCTGAAATCTCGATTTGACCTTGTATTTTGTTAAAATTATGCAAAATTCGTTTGGTATCTTCTAATCGAGAATCTGACCGAACGATTTTAGTATCAGAAAATTTATCGATGAACGTATTAAACCTCGTTAAGGCGCTCTTAACTTGTGCTCTTTCAGCACGCAAGTTTTTCAATAGTTCTGCTATATTTCAATATTTCGTAACAAAGTCAAGTTTGGAGATTTCACGTTACTCGGTATGTTTTGAAAGTTACTATTTTTTATCTTTACGATATTCGATAATATAAATTTCAATATTTGTGCCCAGTCAGAACACTAATGTGGAAATGGAAATGAATAAAAATGATACAGACTCACGATTCGTCTTCGGTGCTTGCGGTGAACAGCTTTTCCACTTTTCGTTTCAGCGGGAGCAGCAGTATTCCATAAACGATGCGATAACCATCCGGCTCGAAGGACCATGTAAAATATCTCGATTTGATTCTTTGTTCGATTCGGTCGATTTGTTACGTTGATTGATGCACTCACATAGAGAACAAAACGACTTTATTTCCTGCACAAGACAGACGTAAAATAATGAAAACTTAAATAATAAAAAACAGTAAGAAAAGTTGAGTGTATAGAACGGAGATCAGTTGCGATGTTTCTCAAGTCTATTATATATTGTCTCTTCCGAGGGTGGTATTTGTCCTTTCCTGTCCCCGCTACCCGTATCGTCCAACACTAAGCAGCACATGTGGTGACAGTTTCAATATTATGAGGCGCACTTGAATATTGGGGTGACGTTCATAAACAAAAGATAAGGCGAAGTCACACCATAATAAATTGTCCATGCAGAGAATATTGGCAAATCACAAATGACATCCTTATTCTCATAATTTGGTTCATGGCCTGAGGAGAAGAGAGTTCATGGACTATGAGAGGAGGGTAAACTTTGAGGAGTTCATTATTATGAAGAATCACGAAAATGACTGATTTGTGAGTGACAATATATGGAGCGACGAAGCAAAATTTACCAAAAATGGAATATACAATAGGCGAAATTCTCACTTCTGGAGCGATATCAATCCACATTCTGTTCGGAAACGTCAATTTCAAGACCGTTGGAATTCCAATGTTTAGTATGCTGTTAAACAATGCCATAGTGATGCTCCACTTTTATGATGACAATTTGAATGGTAAGTTGAAGTATCTGTATTAGTATAATGATCTGAATCACATGGCAGGTGAATTATACTTGAAAATACCACACTATATGTGTTCAAAACATGTAGAACAACAAATAAAAGATCTACAGAGTTGTTTTATTTTCAGGGGAACGATACCTAGAAATCCTGAGAAATCTCGATACGGATTATTTGGAACAGCTGACGCTAGCCGACCATAGAAAAATATGGTATCAACATGACGGAGCACCCCCACATAATCGGCAGATGGTGAAAACCTATTCAGATAGAACTTTTCATGACAAGTGGTTTGGAACCAACGGTCCGCAACTATGGCTACAGCGATCTCCCGATGTTTTTCATTTGGGGTTATATAAAAATGAGGTGTATTTTCATACGCCAACAACTGAAGAAGATTTTCAGCAGAGAGTTCGCACAGCCTTCAACTCTATTCCACGTGAAATGATAAGACCAGCTGTAGGAGACGTCATACGAAGATGTGAAAAATGCTTAGAAGTTGAAGGCAATGTTTTGAACATTTGTTGCCATAAAATGGGAATAATCATGTATAATAATATCACATGTTCTTGTAAAAACTTTATTACATTTGCCATAAATCACTAATGACTTAAAGAAATCCTCATTATTACCAGCCATATTGCACTTTTTCAGATTATGAAATTGACAGTAAACAACTTCACTTCATTTGTCTGTAGCTCTATAATGGAATATCTCCGAAATTATGGGTTTTGGGAATAGGGAAGTGAATCAGAACTAGGGCTCATTTTCATAATGGAATTGGACCATGAGAAGAATAAACGGGGTTTCCATTTGTAAAAATGGAGATGTTTCTCATTCACTTTTAGACCCACTTTTTTGCGCACCCTGTAAATTATTCAGTGGACGTGATAATGGTGAGTGATCCGTTTAACCTTCAATATCCTTGATTCATTCACTGCATATCACTCAAAATTGTAATTCACATGAAAATGGCGTATGTTCGATAGGCTGCATTTGTCACTTTTTCTAGAAAAACTCGAATAACTCAAAAACGGTTCATTTTTGGTATAGTGTATGATACATGAATTTGAATCAGAATAATGAGAGGGATCCAAAAATTTTATATATGAAAATACAGGGTATCCTATTGAAAATAACAAAGATGACGTCACTCCCGGAGAAACCGGAAGTGTCACAATAACGAAAATATTTTAATTGGATTTTCAATGTTTCCTTCGCCGTCTCTACATATTTTGAGAATCTGCTACTTTCAGTACTCTTTATAAAGATCAAGTTAACTCAAGAAAATATAGCCTGTATAGATAGTGAGAATTATTCGATTCCAACCTGTTAGATTTATTACAGAAGGTGAATTACGTAGACCGTACTTCAGAGGTTTTTCAACTTATCGTTGGATTGTTCGTTCAACCTAAAATATTTTTGGTCCTACAGCTAGAGAGGGTGTGCCGAAACTCGGTGTCAACTTTATTTTGAATGGAAACCAATTTTTTTCTCACATGGCTTGGTTGGCCTTCTAATTCTGACTTTAGTTATGTTTAATTATCTATTACAGTTTTTGACATGTCGATTTTTCTGAAAAACAAATTACCGCCTTAGTAGTTTACGAAAAAAAATGTCTCTAGCAAACAATTCAAAATTAGGAACCAAATTTGTGGAGCAATTAGCTGGAAGTTCAGGATAACTACTGATGTCTCATGGATGGTCCAATTTTGTATCATATGGGCGCAAGCGACTTTCAAATGTGGCATTCAAAAATTGACTACTATTTTTGACACTATTCGGAAGAAAATTGAATTTTAGGATGAGGTACTCAAGCTTTCCCTATACTTTACTTCAACTTCTATCAGGTGATTCAATAAAAACCAAGAAATGCCTGATCTTGACAGAGATTCTTTGCTTTTTCAAGTATGTAATGGAAACAAAAGTCAAAGTGAAAAAAAATTGTGCTAATTCTTAAATGAAATTGATTCGATAATGGAAAATTACCAAAACGAAGTTGTGTCATATATTTTTGTAATCTATGGCCTGTGTCAAAAAATTATTCAGCTAACTGTCCGTGAATTTAATTTGAAATATCCAAACTTAACAAGCATGGCACGGAAAAAGTTCTTACGATTGAGAAATATTTTGAAAATTTTGGGAAACTGGCTAGACCCATAACGAGAGTCAAACCACTGACTGGCAATGAAGATAATCAAATTATCATTCTCGAATATTTTCAAGCATACCCTCTAGCCTCAATACGAACGGCCTCTCTGGAATTTACATCGTCATAATTTGGACTGATGAGGCGAAGTGTTGTCAACAAATTTGGGCTTCTGAAAATCCACATATGGTGCTTCGAATTCTTCAAAAACGTTCATGGTACCAGATAGATGGGGCACCACCGCACAATTCAAGAACTGTGAATACCAAATTGTGATCCGTTGGTGGGGAAATCGAGGACCGTTTCTGTGGCATGCAAGATCTCCAGATCATGCCCCATCAGAGTTCTATATTTGGGATGGACTGAAAGATTATGTCTATTCTTCACTAGTTCGCAATATAGATGATTTGAGACTTACAATAATACAGACTTTTGACAGTGTCTATCCCAACGAAATCAGAAGTACTACGCAATCTATTGAAAGTGGAATAATAGAATGTTTGGAAAAAAATGGTGGCCATATTGAACATTTACGTTAGAGTTCTATGAACATGGTTCTTGTTCGTTAATGATAATATGTCTAATGTAATTGAATAGAAATCCATATTTTTGATTAAATTATTACAATTACCTTTTTTTTTTCCATGGCATACTTGGAAAAAAAGAGGAATCTCTTTCTTGATTTTTATTGAATAATTCGATAGAGAGGTTGAAGTTCGGTATAGGGAATGCTTAAGTAACTCACCTTAAATTCAATTTTCTTTCGAATAATATTTAAAAAAATAGTAGGTGCAATTCAAAAAAGTTGAGTTTTTGTCAATTTTTCAACTGCTTCACAAATTTGGTTCCCTAATTTTGAACGGTTTGAGAGATACGATTTTTTTTGTAAACAACTATGACCGTAATTTTTTTCAGAAAAATGTCAAAAACTCTAATAGATACATAATTTAGGTTGTCTAAACGTAGAAAATGTGGGTTTCCATTTGAAATAAAGAAGTTGGTATCGACTTTTGGTACGTTCCGTAGGGCTGAGAATATTTTGGGTAGGTCGGTGATGATCGATTCTGACAGCATACCAAATGTTCCAATCCAACTGCAAGTTGAAAAACCTCTAATGTAAGGCCTACTTAAATCATCCTGTATTTTAAGGTGTATTGGTTGAATATATTATCGAAACTGTTACTCGTATATGTCGGATTGAATATTGTTAGATATTGGTGTCAAAACAAAGATCATTGCCCAATTTGAAATCTGAACGTCAGTTTTAAACCGAAATATTACTTAAATGAGCCCTTAGCCTGAGCAGAATTTCAAGATTCTCAGTATTCTCAACGCCACCAATTTTGGTAAACCCGCAGTTGCTAATTTTCCATAGAAACTATATAATCTTCCGAAACTAAAGACAACTCATGAGTTACTGATAACACTCGTTACATTATAAACAAACTCACACCCTTCCTTTGAAGTAATAGTAAATATAAAATCCATTCCGTACCTTACCAAATGAAAACGACAGGTTGAATCGTTGACAGCGATTCTTTCAGGGAAAAGATAATTTTCATTCGAAAATCAACATACTGTTATTACAGTTTATAGCTCTTCAGCTATAAACTGTGCTGTTATCATCATCAAAATATAACCATTCCTCCCATAAATGCGAATCAATTTGTCGATATAGTAATCCTTTATGCGATAGCTATGTACGCACATTCGACCCCCTCTAAACATTTATATGAACAACTAGCTGGTAACCGCGACTGCGTCCGCATATAATTTGTATTTTTACAAGTTATAGTACAATAAATCTAAGAGTCTCATTTTTATTCATAGCCGATAAGGCTAAACAGGGTACCGACCACAAGCTCGATATAATGCAATTTTCACAAGATGATATGTTTTATTGACGGCTCGGCTTAACAAATTATTTCGCTGGTATAAAATATAATAAAAACGAGTATGGAAAGTGGTACTTTATAGTAAATTCGTAGAAAATGAGTTTATCCAAACTATTATTTGTTAAACTGAAATTTCCTTTTCATCTTCTAGTAGGCAACATAGAACAGTTTTCCAAATACCATTGAAAACATTGGTACTTATTCTTGATGTATCTAAAAAAAGTAAAAAAAAATATATAAACGTAAATATGATGTAAACCGTCTGATTCAATAACAAGTAATGAATAAACAGTTCGGAAAAGTAGAGTGTACAATCAATATAAGACACTAATTTATCTATATGCACGTAATAATATGCATATACCTACGAAATATACTTGCTTGTAGAATATAAAAACTCAACTTCATAAATTTCGGGTACAGATATGACTGAATTGTTGACATAATTATGTATTTGTTGTAAAAAATGGTAGAAAAATAAATGAAATTTATTAAATTGAGTTTAACAGGTACAAATACAATACGAAAAAAATAGAGTGCAATAAAAATAATTACAGAGGAAAGCCACTGTTTTCGCAAAATTAAGAGGGATATTCAACAAAGAGTAAAAATTCCCAAAGTCTTCTCCATGACAGATATCATTCAACATTCTGCGTGGTATTATCCAGGAAAGTAGTTGTTTTCTGCTCTTCATCTACCAACCTTTAGTTTAATTTATGTTAAACTGTCATGGAGAAGACTTTGGGAATGTTTACTCTTTGTTGTATACATTTTTTTTATAAATTTTAACCTTTCACTTTCTCAATCGTCATCCAAGTTCACAACAATTTTTTCTCTGGCAACTTGATCTATATTTGAATATGATTTTTCTACTTTTTGTTCATGCCCTACATAATTTTCCCAGCTTTTATTTGGATTATTCTGCATTTCTGACTGAATCAAAGCTAACACAGATTAATTTAAAGTTGGGGAAACATTATTCCTCCTTATCGATGCTTTCAGCTCATGCCATACGTGTTCAATTGGATTGAATATGCAATGGTAAGGAGGAATTTCTACCACTGTATGACCCATTTCTTCTGCCAATGTGCCACACTAATATTTGTTTTTTTATTAAAAATGATTATTTCCAGGAATTGTTATTTTGTATAATCTTCTTCAAAATACATATTTCATCAATTTATTTCATTTTAAATCCGTTTCGTTAAATGCATTTTCTGAGTTTCTCACGGCAATACTCTAATTCTGTGTCATCTTTTTTTAATCTTTGCATTCAAGTCTGTGAAGTAAGGACCATTTGTTCCCTATACATGTCGTATACTTCTCGACGAATTATACTACATCAGTTTCTTAGAAGTACCAGAGCCTCCCCTTTTTCTTCACTTTACTATGGGCCTATTTACTACACGCCACACTGTCTTTACTGGCCTGCGTGTTGAGGCTGCAAACTTTATAAAAAGCTATAATAGAAGTGTTTCCTACTCAAATCCAAGAAAATAAAAACTGCTAGCTGAATTTTAAAACCACAAATCAGCAAGGAAACTTGAGCATGTCCTAATTATTTTAAGAAAATTAGTTAATAACATAATCCAAACCTAATAAAAAGAGATTAAAAATCAATAAAATTAGTCATAATTATCAAGTTAAATTGACAAATGTTTATTTGCACATGAAAGTGTAATATTCGAGATTATTTACGAATTTTTAAATCCATACCTGTAGTCCATAGACCATTTCCTATCAAATATGACACCCCGAACAATAGGCTATTATTAGATTATGGGATTAGCATTTATAATGAGTCTCTTAAATCTGTGGCAAGAGTATACAAGCTTTCATTTAACTTCAAATTTGTATGTATGTATATATGTATATACAGTGCGGCTTTTTATAGTCCCCCTATATTAACTTTTGAACGGTTTGACGTAGAACAATGAGACGAAAACCGTTTTGATTAATATCATCGATACTACTTTTTGAAATATGAAAAGCAGGTAAGTAGTGTTATAATCATATATACATCAGAAGGTCTTAAACATCGACAAAATAATCCAACTTCATATTAGTCATTTCTAGGTAACTGCTTAATTATCAGTTTACCAAATCCTATAAATGCTACCCGTTATGATTATGGTCATTAAAATAAATGAATGGGGTTTTATTTGGGTCGGAAATTGGATTATTGTATGGATTCAAAATCTGTACCTAATTAATCTTTGAAACGAATTCGAAAATTATTTAAGTCATGAATCTTCCTCTATTGATCGTATTTCGTGTTACTCATCGCAATTGGGATTCCGTAGAACAACCATGGTTGAAAGTAAAATTGAATTACTTTTTCAACGATGTGCAACTCGACCTCTATGCCTTTCGAAATTTTCAAGTTGATGTGTGTGCTCTCAGCGCCCTCTGTCAAGTAATTGTAATATATCTTCTCTCAGAAAGTAGGATCGGTAATACCATGTACAATGGTAATACCATTCAAAATATTTTCTGTCCCATTGTTTCACA
Organism: Gonioctena quinquepunctata; assembly: GCA_018342105.1. Lineage (NCBI taxonomy): Eukaryota > Metazoa > Arthropoda > Insecta > Coleoptera > Chrysomelidae > Gonioctena > Gonioctena quinquepunctata. Next base: position 166,072 of record JAFIRS010001962.1, read on the forward strand.
TCAAACCGTTCGAAAGTTACCGAGGTAAGGGATTCAGATCCGCACTTATATTTGACATTTCAAATGCATATTGTGAAAAAAGGTATTGACGATATTCGAAAACAATAAAATGGTTGAAAAGAAAATGGAATTATCTCCCGCGCCATCTATCGAGCATCACAATGTTTTTTATTTTAAACAAATGTAAGTATATACTGGGTGACAATGGGACTAGGGGCCATGCCTATATCTCCTTCACTTATCAACCGATTTGCATGAAATTTTGTACATAGATATGAGACACAATTTCGGATTGACAGACATATGAAAACAAAATGGCCAACTTCTGGCTTCGCCAGAATAGCCACCAACTTCGATTTTTCAAATAGAACACCCTGTATGTTTGATGTTTTTCGGATTCTACGGCTCAAATTACATACGACGGTGTTGCCAAATATTTATTTTGCAATTGAAAGAAAAACATTCTAATTTTTTTTAGCCCAGGAGGCCTTGATCAGCTTAAAATCTATACTAATTCACATCAGTAACTCATAGTAATGGTCATTTCATCGATAAGGTCAATAACAAAACCTACAGCAGAAATTAAAATTTTCTGAACGCATTTTTGACGAAAAAATCGTTGTTTTCAAATGGTACCTACCGAGGGCCAACTTGCCATTCGATAGAGAATTCAATTACCAATTCAACGATATATATTATGTACCACTTCCTTTTTAAATAATTATCGTTATTCTCGAAACGAACAAATCGATATTATATTGATATACGGAGAATGTCAGAGGAACGCTGTCAATGCTAGTATGCTATACGCTGTTCGTTATCCGTTAAGACGGACGTTTTTTTTTAGTTCTCGCTATATTTCTCGCAATGTTATTTGAACGTGTTCTTTTGGACTAATTTTGTTTTCAGACTGTGGAAGGTTATGGTTCCAAAAAAGTGTAAAAAAATCAGACATTATTATCCTTTATATATTTCTTACTTTTTTCCATAAATGAAACATAAGTACCTATATTTCTACTGGTGTTTGGAAAACGGTACTTTGTGGCATACTAGCAGACAAAATGCATGTTTTAGTTTGAAAAAATAGTAGTTTAGAAAAACTCATTTTCTACGAACTTGCTATAAAGTACCACTTTTAGTGAATATTAGGTGGTACCCGCGACTTCGTCCGTATGGAATTTTAATTTTTTCCTATGTTTTTCTCTGTGTTGTTGAATCTAGCTTATGAGTGTGGCTTTTCCCGCTTCTCGTTATCCCGTTTCCCGTTATCTCATTTCTTGTTATCCCGTAATCCCGCTTTCCATTTTCCCGTTATCCCATTTCTTGTTATCCCGTTTCCTGTTAACCAATTTCTTGTTATACCGCTTCCCGTTATCTCGTTATCCCATTATTCCATTTCCCGTTAGCCTGTTATACCATTATTATATACCTATATATATAAAAAATTTTTTTTTCTCGGAATGACGGTCTGATTCAGTCAATTCATATAATTTCTCTTAACTACGTTTCGACATGGTATTTGTCATCATCAGGTTGAAACAAAATAATTTTTTTTGAATTCTGCGTTCGCATCGTACGAACGTTATTGTAGGAGTCCTACAATTCCGAAAAATTGAAGAAAATATATATGTGGTCAAGAAACTAAAGAATATATATATATATATTTTCTTTAGTTTCTTGACCACATATATATTTTCTTCAATTTTTCGGAATAAAGGTCTGATTCAGTCAATTCATATAATTTCTCTTAACTACGTTTCGACATGGTATTTGTCATCTTCAGATTAAAACAAAATTATTTTATTTGAATTCTGCGTCCGTAAATATATATTTTTACAGCTTTTATACAAAGTTGAGCCATAGATAGCAACCTGTACATACAAACTTGATCCACTTCTACAAAGTTGAGCGGTATATATGGCTCAGATTTGTTTTAGGCGTATTTCTTATTTATGAAGCCTACAAGATCCAATTCCAAAGGTTGTACGGTGCTGCGCTTTTTTTATCCACTCCTATCACTGGAATTTAATTACATGTTTTCTTATTCAACCAGCGTTTTGGTCAAAGTTCACTGGCTCATGTTGGTGTGAAACGTGTGAAAATTTAGTACAGCGAAATGTCAGAGTGGCGCTGCGATATATACGGATATACAGATGTAATACTACCTCTCACATACAAACCTGAGCCAGATAAATTTGGCAACACCGTTTCACATAATAAAGTAATTCAACGTTATTTTCATTAGGTCGTTGGTTGAAATGTGTGAAAATAAAATATGTATAATTTTCAATATTTTGTTAATAATTGCAAATATGTCTTGGCAAACGGAAAAAAATTGACATTATCTAAGAAGGTACATTATTTGTTTCATTTTGAAACTTTTCTCCTCCCCATCTGAAAGAATAATGAGCACGTGTGAAAGCTAATTGATTTAATTCTACATTGTATTCCTACACTTTATAGGGGTCTTCAAACTTTGAGCTACAATCTAGGCAAACTGTATAAATTTTAAATTTAATTACCCTGGAATGTAGAATTTTGGGTTTCTCAAAAATACATATTCATTTGATTTCAACCCTATTGACATCAAAAGTCAACAACTATTCTTGGACAGTTGTTCTCAAATATTATAACGAGATATTTTCAATAATTCAAGTAAATTCAGCAGGAAGAGATAATAATTGTATGAGGGGTGAAATTAGTTTTAATTCTCTTAAAGTTTACTTGATTCAGTGTTCAACTGTGAATGTTTCCTTTTCAACATGAATCATAAAAGCATAGTATCACAGATGATCATAAAAATAGAAATACATTACCAGAATGCCCTAAGATTAACATAGTATCGCACTGGTTACTGAATGAAATTGTTTTATTACCAGATAGTTTTACCAATCATCTGTTATTAGTATATCTGATGAATTGAAGAGATAAATTTTTTAAGATGATATCACCAAAAAATATCCGAGGCTCATGATTACAGATCAAGGTGTAGATAATTATCGAAAATGTGCTATAATAATTATATGAACAAAACATTTGAAATAAAACGAAAATAATCCAAGTTTTTTTTGGAACTACATAAAGAGTAAAAACATCCTTGTAAAATATACCTCAGACTTTGCATATGGATGACTCAAGAGCTAATAATAATGATGAAATGGCTGAATTATTTGCCAAATACTTCTCACCAATTTATCAAAAATAATGTATAACAATAACAGAACATCTAGGCAAGAATATTATATACGCTGCTCTAAACTCTCTTCAGAAACGATATTTAACAAAATATTGAGAAATCGATGAAATTACAATAGGACCTGATGGAATCTCAAACACTTGAAGAATTGCATTCATTCTTTGACACTACTGCTGTATTTGATATTTGAAAACTGGAATATTCCCAAACAGATAGAAACAAAGTTTTATCATGCCCATTTTTTTTTAATTCGTAAGAAAAAGAATATAAAATAAACTATAGAAGTATGTGCATACCAAAATTGTTTCAAAGTTCAACCTATTATCAGCTGAGTTTCCAAGTGTATTATGATATATAGGTAGACAAATTGGACTGCACTCAAAATATGTTCTAGTGAGACTGAAGACATTAAAGTGCTGTCAGGAGTTCCTCAGGGATCACATTGTACAATTTTACATTTCATCAACATCTGAGAAACTGTGAATATCTATTGTTTGTATTCACAAACTGCCTCCAGAAAACGGAATGACTTGATTATAAACGGATTACCGTACCTAAAAATCAATAATCCACCTATCACACTCCACTACTGAAAAATACTACCCAGATAACATACTTCATGATTGAAAACGTCCATTGGTGAAAAAAAAATCCATATAAAAGATTAATACCAGCCTATCCAGAATTCCAAATACTATGATATAATTTTAATTATTTCCGTTTCACGAATTTTCTGACTTAAAGAATTGAAAAACTCAAATTAAAATTTGACTTCCAAAATCAAATACTAAGATCAAATAATTATATGGTACCATTTTCTTATCGACCACTATATGAAACAGAATTTACATACGGAATACCAGCTTTCGAAACACAAACATTTCCAGTCTCAATACAACAAGGAGAAATAATAGCATTAGAATTACACCTTTTAAGCTTAGATGTTCCAGAGACAATAAAAATTGCAAACAATTTTAGAGCAAACTTTGACATATTTGCCAATACTAATAAAACTATTGTCATTGTTATATATATATATATATATATATATATATATACAATTCATACAACAGGAAGATAAACCTAAAATGGGAGCTCACCTTACATTGGTTGCCCTTGGTTGTGAAAATATGTGGTTTTATTAGTATATCTCCGGTTTCCGTCATTGTAGCGAGATAAAATACGTACCAGTTTTTAAGTTCAATCATAAGCTTTTAAACAAAAGTTTCATCAGAATCGGTCCAGTAGTTTTTGCGTGATGCTCGAACAAACAAACAAACAGACAATTACAATTTTATAATAGTAAGATAATATTTTATGCAACCGAAATAATTTGTTAGGCCGAGCCGCCAACAAAACATATTATTTTGTGTAAAAATTTCATTGTTGTATCAGCAATAACGAGTACATCCCTGCTTGCGGTTGGTCACCCGCTGAGCCTTATAGGCAATAAATAATAATGGGTCTGTTTGATCTCTGGTCGTACTTTACTTGTGTATTTGTAGTCGTTAAAAAAACCTCCCCAAGAAGTGAATTCTGAATTTTACCGTGCACCAAAAAATTATTCCCGATGATAAAATTTCTAATTTAAAAATAAATGTTGAAATGTTATTGTGAAAAAAAAGTGTTCACCCTGTTTGTAAAACATTTTGGGATGTTAATTCAATTGACTGCTCAACCTTCAGGGCATATACATATGCCGGTGATTTTGTGTGATTATCTCATTAAAATGAGTGCGCATTTCCGTAGAAATCCTCGTCGACTGACGAATATGAGAGCGCAAGTTCTTGTTTGTGCATAGTTTGACGTGTATTCACAAAGTATCCGTATAATTACCGAATACTCTACCCGTGAATATTTTGTGCTTGGGTTAGGAAACTCAACAACCTCAATGGGGAAATTTTTCACAGGGTTGCTAAACTTTATTTTTCGTTTGCATACAACGAAACATTGATTTGATTGATAAAACTAACTCGTAAATTTATAGAAATCTATGGTTGGCAAAACTGTGTTTGTATTTTAAAATGGCAACTGTAATTCATTTTTGAGCTTGAAAACATGCAAAGGGAATTTCAAAATTGAAGACAAAATCTATGACATTTTCTTCATTATTTTTGAACGGCCTGAACTTTCTCAGAGATAACCAATCAAATAAGTTTTATAGTAATTTATTTTCAATCGAGAAATTCAAGACGGGACGAACCCAGATAATGCATTCACTAACAAAAATATGAAAGTATTATACTGCTAAAATATAATTTTTAGAAATTTGATAATGAATTTATGAACATTGGCAAAATAAAGATTAAGACTCAACTATGTGCATATCAACCAATATCATTTCCAAATAGTTTTTTCCAAGTATTCCAAAAGGTTATCAAAGAATAAGAAGACAGGTCGATTTCCACCACATTCGAGTGTGTTATAGGATTTACTACACCTGAGTAGGGGGGAGTTAAGGTAGTAGTTGGTGCTACTTCGATGGATATAAACCAGTGATTTGATTATGATACAGTATGATGGAATATTGAAGGTAAACATATTCACAATTTGATTTGAATCAATAAGGTTGTTGAAAACTTTATAAACGAATTATAGGCGTTGATCTTCAAGGTAAATTAAATAAGAATTTTTTGGATGAGCTGTGTATTCTCAGTTATATGGGGAAATATTGTTTTGTTGGCGTATTTCAATAAGTTTGAACACGATTCATCTGCTCTGTGTGGGTATTGTAGTGAGGATTCCAGATGACAGATCCAAAAGTCAACACACTATATACATAAGCCATGTATACAGTACGAACCCAGTGATGATTCCTGAAATCTTTACTTATTCTTTCAATAAATCCCAGCATTTTATATAATCTTTTAGATATATGACTTATATGTTGTCAAAGATTAATTTCGAGTCATAGTATATGCCTAGATCTTTAATAACAGATACTTTGCTGAGAGGAGCATTATCAATGTTATACTGGTGTGTTTGTATGGTTTTATTGCGAGAAAAAGTAATATAATGACAATTTTTCAAATTAAGGTTAAGGAAATTGTTTTGGCAGTAGTCGAAGAGAGTATCTAAGTCATTTTGAAGGAGAGCTGACAATCGGTTGTATTTGAAGTATGACATATTTTTAGAACGTCTTACACACTAACGCATGTTGTGCGTGTATGATCTGAACCAATCAAGTCGGACACCTTGTACACCGACCCCAGCAAGTTTTTGGATCAGAATGCCATGATCAATGTTATCAATGCCTTGCTGAAATCGGTATAAATGCTATCTACCTGGAGTCCCTCGTTCATACTCTCCAATATATATTGTGTGTATATGAATAGGTTACTTTCGACAGATCTTTTTTTCGCAAAACCATGGTGTACGATATTTATTAGGTTCTTGACATCACTAAATAAAAAGTCACAAATACTTTATTCAATTTTTTTTGCAATGATGCACAATTTAGATATAGGTCGATAGTTGTCGATTAGGTGTTTACTACCGGATTTATAAATTGGGACGACGAGGGCAGTTTTTTAAACTACAGGAAAGTAGCCTTCACGAACGACATATTGAACATATGAAAAGTGGTTCAACGAATCCAGAGGCACAGTTTCTCAGCAAGCAAGTATCCCATCGAACCCAGGAAACAAATAATGTTTTTAATATAAATATGAATTTCTAATCACTTTTCGGTATTTAGACCTGTGAGTTCATTATTCCAGTCAGTTGATCTGAGTTCTTGACCAATGTGTTTTCTTTTGAATAATCGTAACGAAATTCAGGATTATTCTTCTTATAATTGGTTGAATAGTTCAAATTTTAAATTTTTTGGGGGTTTTTCCAAAGGTGCATTTGAAGTATTCAACTTTTTTATAGAGAAGTTATCATCTATAATAGATCCAAGGTATTAAACTGAACCATTTCTGTAGTGATTGAACTAGGAAAGACCACAATAGGACAAAGTGTCAATAAGTAAGTTGGAATTCAAATCAGTGAAGTTTGTTGGAATACAGTTATTATTTAGATGATCTCGACGAAATACATTAAATGAATCAAGAAATACTTCTGAGTTTTAGATAGAAGTATACAGCCAGGTTTCTGTGACGCAATCGATGTCATAATCACAGTTGAGAGAATTATTGAAAATGGCGTTTACTTTTGATTTTAAGCCACGCACATTTTGGTAGAGAAAGGATAGACCCATTGGATATTGATGATGATGATGTATTTATAATTTTTAGCTTTAGCCATTTCCTTTCCTTCATTCAATATTATTTTGTTGAAGCTCGTGGGGTGTTTATAAAAAGTTGTTCAGAGATTTTTCCAATCCGGGGGTTGTCCCAGTTGATATCCGCTTCAACTTGGCTGCAGCCAGCATTCCATCTCTTTTTTCTTCTGGTTTAACTTCAATGATAAATGTCTTCTCGCTGTTTTATACTGAACCCACTAGCTTCGCGATAAATGCACAGTAGCTCCCGTCAAAATTATATATCAACACATTCAATTCCTATAAGGAAAAAAGAAATGCAAAAATGATTACCTATGTATGGGATTTTGAGCTCACAACTAACAGTAATTTGATATTCAAAATTCAAATATAACTTTTTTCTTGCCGAATGAACCACGGGACTTAAGTGACGATTTCAATAAAAGTTTGGGAAGATCTCCAGCCACTGATAAGATTTTGCCAAAATATATAATACGAAAATGGAAAGTCACGTCGACGATGATGTTAGAGTGAAAGGTTAACGGATCTTGATGGCCATTGATAAGTACTTTCGATCTATTCTATTCATTCTAACACTAACATTAAATTATGGGAAAAAATGATTTACAAATATGTGGCGGTTCCTATGTCCTCAAAGAGCTCAGTTGGTAGAGCGTCTGACTAGAGATGAGAAGGTCGTGGGTTCGACTCCCGCTCGAGGATATTTTTTTCCTTTAATTTAGTAATTTGTCCAATATGCCACAATTTCCTTTTTCATGTATTTCTCTCGGACGCAATTTTTCATTTTCGTATTATATATTTTATTTTATTTTATCAGTGGTTGGAGATCATCTTCCTAAACTTTTATTGAAATCGTCACGTCGACGACGATGTTGAGTAAAAGGTTAACGGGTCTTGATGGCCATTGTAAGTACTTTCGATCTTTTCTATTCATTCTAATACTAACATTAAATTATGGGATAGACATATTCACAAATATGCGGCGGTTCCTATGTCCTCAAATAGCTCAGTTGGTGGAGCTTTTGACTAGAGATGAGAAGGTCGTGGGTTCGACTCCCGCTTGAGGAAGGTTTTTTTCTTAAATTTTTCGACTCCCGCTGGAGGAAGGTTTTTTTCTTTAATTTAGTGATTTTTCCAATATGCCACAATTTCCTTTTCATGTATTTCTCTCGGACGAAATTTTCCATTTTCGTATTATATATTTTGTCAAAATCTTATCAGTGGTTGGAGATCATCTTCCCAAATTTTCATTGAAATCGTCATGTCGATGATGATGTTAGAGTGAAATGTTGACGGGTCTTGATGGCTATTGATAAGTACTTCCGATCTTTTCTATTCATTCTAACACTAACATTAAATTATGGGGAAAAATTATTCACATATATGTGGCGGTTTCTATGTCCTTAAATAGCTCAGTTGCTTGAGCGTCTGACTAGAGATGAGAAGGTCGTGGGTTCGACTCCCGCTTGAGGATGGTTTTTTTCTTTAATTTAGTAATTTATCCAATATGCCACAATTTCCTTATAAATATATATATATATATATATATTTATATACAGGGTTTCCCATATAAAACTCCGCCGTCAAATATCTGGGAAATGAGAGAGAATATCCATATTTCGTGAATGCAGTTGATTTCAATTTCAATGTTTTTTGTACATAGCACCCCAGATTTTTCAATATTTTTTTGAATTCCGCATCAAATTCTAAATTCAGCGATATAACACAGTAGTTACTTTTGACTACTGATGAAAAATTGCAATTTTATTGCATATTATATAAAGGGCCATGAATGTGACAAAATAAAAAGCAATCATACGAGTATTCATCGAGCTGTCAGAAAACCTGTCAGATTTTACGAATAATTCAGTTTTGTGTTGGTTTTTCACAAAATACAATTGTTTCAAGAACTACGGCCAGGTAATAATCTTTATGTTTTTTTCATAACCATAATCTCTTTCCATATTTAGGAGATGCTGATAGGAGATTGAACCTCATCGCATGGTTGTCCACCCGTATTCATGATGAACGAGATATCAATCTGTGTAGGGGTGAATGTCTGGTTGCGGAATTCTTGATGATTATTTGATAGGACCTCATTTTATCTAAGGAATTCCCAATGGAGAGAGGACTTGCCTTTCCTCCAACATGTGTTGCCAAATCTCTTGGAGAATGTATCAATACAAACTCGACTCAATTGCTGGTTTCAACAAGATGGGGCACCTCCGCAAATACTAGAATACTTACCCAATATTTGGATGAAACTTTTAATGAGAATGAAGAATGTCCCTGGGTCTGTTGAATGACTTGAAACTTCATGACCGTGTAGCCTGAATGTTTAGAAATACACCTGTCTTTGTTTCATTTCAATCAAGCGAATAGTGTTGTAGTTACGACAATTTTAGTTTCCGTTCTATTCAAATATTTCGGGCGAGCGCGCCATGCTCGCGTGACGTCATTTTACAACGCAACGTTCTCACCGTACACTCAATCATTGCTTTGCTATCGGATGTTCGACCACGATAATGTTTTTAACTTAAGTTTTTATGTGTTATAAGTATAATATTAGATATGGATGACGGTTTTGAAAAAGGACAATCTGATAACTTGCCTGAAATAGACGGGTTGATGGTTGCCCACTATGTTTCAAATAACTCCGATTTCTTGGCCGCCAACATGCGAGGAGTCAAAATGCAAAAGTAAGTATTACGTAATAACATTTTACTTTTTATCATAAATCTTTTGATCCCTATGAGTACATATTTCTCATTACTAGTGTTTTATAAATGTACGTCATACGTCATATTAATACTATGAACATCTTACTTGACATTAAGTTCCTGAGAAGGAAGAATGCGAAGGTATTTGTAACAGGGTGGGACTTATTAAAAACAATACTGTGTTATTGTACCTACAAAGTTTGGATCATTACTTACATTTTGTATTTTTTTAATATGTAATGCAACAAGAAATCGACACAGTAAACATAACCTGAACATTATGTACCAGAGGTACAAAACTTTTTAAAATTTGAACCCATGAAATATTTTTTTCAAAAGTAGGTTATTATTAGGATGCACGCGACTACACCTATTAAATATTATTAATCTAAGATGAGAAACCTCTCATATTAATTTCCTCTTGGTTAATTTAAAGTTACACTACACATGCACTCTGAATATGGGGAAAATACTTTTCTTACGTGTTTTTGCCTCCTGAACACGAATCCGGAAGAGAAATGCAGCGGTCTCATACAGTTCCCGAGTTAGAGAACTTAAAAAAAAAATTACCTCAGTTTCAAGCATCGTTTTCTCGCACAAAACTCACTCAAAATGCCCCCTTCTTTTTACCAGCATTAACAATACACCCTAAATCACTTATTTTCGGCACGCACAAATTTTCACAAAATATCGTCGTTTTTATCGAAAAAATCCTCCTTCTTCTTATAAATCAATTTCAGACTTTGACACATGGAATTCAGTAACTTTGCCTTAATTTTCATGTTGGTAATGAATGAATCACTGCCCACAACAATTGCACACATAAATGAAGGAGAAACTATTGCTCACATTTGAATTCGAAAAGTTGGCGGTGATTATCTATCACCAACATGAAAAATAAGGCAAAGTTACTGAATTCCATGTGTCAAAGTCTGAAATTGATTTATTTGGTAAAGTATCAGAAGGAGGATTTTTTCGATAAAAACTACGATATTTTGTGCAAAGTTGTGCCGAAAATAAGTGATTTAGGGTGTATTGTTTATGCCGGCAAAAAGAAGGAGGCATGTTCAGTGAGTTTTGTGCGAGAAAACGGTGCTTGAAAATGAGGTTAATTTTTTTTTAAACTCCTCTAACTCGGGAACGGTATGAGACCGCCGCCGAATACGTGCATTTTTATTTGTTTTATTTTTCATATATTAGATCAACTTACGTTCATTTTATTTTAGATCGGCTAGAAACAGCTTCGGCGACGACGCTATTGGATATGTAAAAGTTAAAAGAGATATTTGAACATTGAAATGCCGAACCACCCCGGAAAATCATGATTTGCATCCATTTCTATCGACTTTTAGGTTCGAAAGCAACAATAAAAAATAACTTTTGGGGTGCATTAGTAGTTTTATTTAAACACTATGGCACAATACACGATTTTCCAGTTTCTGGATTCGACATTTTTATCAATTTTCAACGCAAACTTCATACACACAGCTCGGAAGCAGAGCACGCACTGACCGACCGTTGTAAAGTGACGTCACAGCGGCCAATGACTCCGCGTCGTCACACGCCTAGCTAAACAATTAAATATCTCGGAAACTATAAGACATATCAAAAAAATATTTCTATAGTATTTTTTCATTTTTAATTGAGTGTATTGTAAGGTGAAAATCAAAAGTTGGTGATATTCTTCATTGGATTGGAAATAAAGGTCTAACAACATGGCCAGCTCGGAGTCCAGGTATAACTCCACTGGATTTTTTGTTGTGGAAATATATCAAAGACCTAGTTTATATGCGACGTCCAAAAAATGAAGCTGATTTGAAAAATAGTATCCCAAATGTTTATGCTTCCATAGCGCGAGCAGCACTCTTAGCTGTCACGATTCGAGAATTAACAAAAAGGTATGATATGTGTATTCTACGTGAGGAGAGGTAATTTGAATACTTAATACTAAAATAATTCATGTTATCAGTTTAATTTTTTCGTAATTATCATGTTGGTCGAGTTTAATTCAAAGTAATTTTAAACGTTTGTTTTAGTTTGTATTGTCTGCGTTTACACAGTAACAAACAACTAGATGACATTGAACAGGAAATACAATTATAACTGGTTAATCAATTAATGCTTTTTATTTTAACACATTCATGGCCCTCTTTATAATAAGCTAGGAACAGTATGTAAAAAAAAATTGTGTAGTTCTGAGACTACCCTCGTACTCCTCATCTATTTGAAAAACCAAAGTTGTCTTGTATACTGATATTAAAAACATTTCTAAAGTTTATAACTTGATAAAAAACGCCTTCTCATCTTCAAGGCAATCTCTCTACTAGTGTACAAATAGTCACCATAACCAACATCCATAGTAAACGCTAATTGAAGATGGAGGATAAAGGAGATAAATTGATCCAATCAAATAATTGAGTTGTCTTTCTTTTATTCGAGAATCTTTTGAGGTCCTGTCCCGGACAACATGAAAGGAAATTTATTTTATCGCACTTCTTAATTTCCACTTAGATATAGTGCAGCAATATGAAGTGGGAAAAATAAAACGAGTTCTCAAAGCATTCTCGATAATAATGTATTTCTCTATATCGCCCAATATACCAACTAAATGAAGGTAGGTTACAAAGTGAGCTATATTTACGTAGACCGTGCAGTAGAGGTTTTTCAGCTTGCAGTTGGATTATGAACTTGAAATTTGATATACTGTCGTGATCAATCATGTCCGTTTTACCTTGAATATTTTTAGTCCTACAGCTATACAGGGTGTACCAAAAGTCGGTATCAACTTTGTTATTTTAAATGGAACTTTCTGCGTTCAGACAACCTGAGTTATGTTAACTTATCTATTACAGTATGTCGAATCTTCTGAAAAAATCCCCCCCGTAGTAGTTTACGAAAAAAAATTGTATTCTGCAAACCGTTCAAAATTAGAAAAACAAATTTCTGGAGCAATGGGAAAGGCCACTGCCGAACTCTAGCGCCACTATAGCACGACCTGAACGAGGGTGATGACCAATCATAACAGAAATAATATTAAATGGTGTGTTATGAAGTACTCTAAGTGGTTGAGTACTTTCATTTGTATGCGAAGTGTAGCACCAAGTTACAGTGAAAGAGATACATATTATATTTATCTCTCTCTCCAATACTGACAACGGATACGTTAACCTTTGTTTACTACTCTACACTTTTGCAAACGAAAGTGAGTTTTGTTTTCTATCGAATAAGAAATGAATAAACTTTTTTATATCTCAAAATAAGATAGTCTGGTTCTACCTAGCTATACATATAATTATTAATACGGTTCAGTGTTGTGCTTATCGGTGTACCGCTCAGGGAACTCATTTATTTCCAAAAGATGAAGCAAGGCGCAATCAATATATTTAATGCGAGAAGGCTTCAAGTAGATAGCTTACCTTTTAACCAATTCCTTTTTTTTCCTGTCACCTTGGCCCTTCTACTTCTGAGAATATTCTCCAATTCATCTATTCTCAATTTCATTCGCTGCAAGACTCATTATCAAAACCAAATTGAATCATATAAATTGAAACGCCTCAACCCTCGTCTCCTACAAACCCAGAACCTAGAATTGCCATTTGTCAATTGACACGTCATGATGGCGCCATCTGGCCCAAGCTTTGCGTTGCATTTCCCATCAGCTGGGAACCCAGGCTAACTCCGACCATCGATTTTGTACCACATGAGCGCAGGCGATTATCAAATGTCTCATTGTCAGAAACTTTTTTTTCAAATGACTCCTACAATTTTTTTTATTCCATTTCGAAGAAAATTGAATTTTAAGGGGAGTTACTTGAGCATTCCCTATCATAACTTCAACCTATATCGAATTATTCAATAGAATTCAAGAAATAAGGCATTTGCCAAGAAGTTCTTTCTTTTTGAAGTATGCCATGGAAAAAAAAAATTTTAAAAATAAAACGAGTTGTCCTACTTCTTGAATAAAATTCGTTCGAAAACGGGAAATTGTCCAAACGAAGTTGTGTTAGACTTGTTTGTGATCCATGGCATGTGTCAAAAAATTATTCAGCGAACTGTCCGTGAATTCAATTTGAAATATCCAAACTTACCAAGCACAACACGGAAAACGTTATTCTCGGATATTTTCAAGCATATCCTCAAGCCTCAATACGAACGGCATCTTCGGAATTTGCATACTCTGCAATACAAATCACTTCACACCCTCATGAGCTACATGTTTTTTCATTCATAAGACTACAAAAATTACACCCAGGTGACTTTCCCCATAGGGTAAACTTCTGCAGGGATGTATTACTCAAAATAAAGAGCATGCCGGATTCTTAGAACATATAATTTGGACAATAGGCGAAAACAACATTTTTGAGCTCTGGAAAATCCACATATGGTGCTCGAAGTTGAAAATCAAGTACAATTTCGAATAAATGTGTTTTGTTTGGTAATCAACCGAGAGGTGTGCTATTTTATGTAAGATGCAAATTTGAATAGTGAAAGATACTTTGAAATTCTTCAAAACGGTAGAAACATTTCTTGGAAATTTTCCACCTAATAGAGCTGCACCTTCATGGTACCATATGGACTGAGCACCACCGCATAATACAAGAGCTGTGGATACCAAATTGTCATCCTTGTTCGATCACCGTTGGTGGGGAAATCGAGGACCATTTCTGCGGCCTGCAAGATCTCCAGATCTTACCCCTTTATACTTTTATATTTGGGGTAGGGTAAAAAATTTGGCCTAATCTTCACCAGTTCACAATATGGATGATTTGGGACTTAGAATAATACAAACTCTAGACAGTCTCGATCCCAACGGAATCAGAAGTGCTACAAAATCTATTAATAGTTGAATAATAGATTGTTTGAAGAAAAATCGTGGCCAAATTGAACATTCACGTTAGAGTTCTGTCAACAATATTCTTGGTCATTAATAATAATTTGACTTGTGTAATTGAATAGGAATCCATATTTTTTATTAAATTATTACAATTACTTATTAGTTCCATGGTATACGTAAACAAGCAGGGTATGGGGGCTAGTGGCTCAGTGGTACGAGTGTTAGTCTTGTACCCACTGTTTCCACCCGACGAGGGTTCGACTCCCGCAGCCGGTGAACATTTTTTCAAGGCCTCAAGAGTGGTTTCGGATCCCACTATGAAATACCACCCTCGTGAACTTAACTCGTACAAGTTTCCATCATCTTCAGAGGGTTGATGAAACAACTAAGAAAGCGGTTCGAAACAATAACAAACAATATATTTTGGCAAGATAAAGCATTTTTATTGAATAACTCGATAGAGATTGAAATTAGGTATAGGCAATGCTCAAGTAACTCACTCTAAAATTCAATTTTCTTTGGAATGGTGTCAAAAAAATAGTAGGTATCATGCAATATTTGAAGATCGCCTACGCCCATATGGTACAAAATGAAACCATCGATGCGACATCAGGAGCTAACTGCTCCACAAATTTGGTCCTAATTTTGAACGGTTTGCGGGACACACATTCTTTCGTTAACTACTACGGCGGTATTTTTTTTTCAGAAAAATCGACATATTTCAAAAACTGTAATAGATAAGTTGGTATAACTTAGGTTGTCTGAACTCAGAAATCCAGTCGAACTATGTGAAAAAAATAAAATAATTTCCATTTAAAATAAGAGAGTAGGTACCGACTTTTGGCACATCCTGTATAGCTGTTGGACTAATTATATTTTGGGTAGAAAGGACAGCAAATCAAATTCCAAGCTTCTAATCCATCTGTAAGTTGAGAAACCTCTAATGCACCGCCTACGTAAATCTCCCTGTATACCTAACTGTGATCGCAATACGCCAAAAGTCGATCATGATGAGGCCCAAATATTAAAAAATTCTGGGAATTCTATTCAAATAAGGTAATATATTTTAGAGTTGCAGTCAGAGAAAACATATATTTTTAATGGTAGAAATGCGATAACTGATTCAAATCAACTGATTTCTGAAATTATAGTTTTTAATAAACCAAATTGTTCCAAATGGGTAAAATTTTGCCCAGAATGAATAGCGTGTTGAAAACACAAGGGTGGTTCAGGTTTCTTAGCGTTTCTCAGTGGTATTCATGCCTCTTAATTCAAACTTTAAAACTCAAAAATAGTATTTTATACTAAAATACAAACAACAATTGCTCTTCGAATTTCAATTTAAGTTCATTACTTCTAGTGTCGTTGGTTTCTCGCGGTAGACCTCTCCTTCAACATATTCCCAGAGATAGAAATCTATGGACGTGAGGACTGGGGACCTTGCTACCCCTCCAGAAATGTATCATTTGCAATTTCCCTTGTACTTACGTGAACATTCTTAACAGTTTACGAATCATCGCTAATTTCTATTATCTTCCTTCCACGTTTTGTTTAATTCTTGTGCTTTACACTTCCTGTTTCCACAAAACTCTCCTTCGAAAACTCTCGGGTCGTACTTTCCATATCGAACTGCATACATTCTAATGGCTAAAAGCAGCTTTCTGTAACATCTACCCGGCATGTAGATCATATTATGAATTATATCACCCTTGAAACATTTGAATATTATAGGAATTTTTTTTTTTGCTTCAAAATGAAATTATCCACAGAAGAAATGATAAACATGTCCTTCATTTTGAGTTACTGTGACAGATATTATTTATTAGCCAGTACAATGTATGCAGTTCGATATTCTGATTCAAGGTCTATACGACCAGAGAGTTTCCGGAGAGTTGAAGAAAGATTTGAGGAAACAGGCAGTGTCAAGCACAAGAAAAGGCAAGTAGTAAATAAAATCGCCACAAATGAAGAAAATTAATTAGTGGTGATGCTTTCAATAGTTGAGAATCCTCATGTTAGTACGAGGGAAATTGCAAGAGAGCTGGATAAAAGTCAAACTTCCGTGATCATAATAGATAAGGTTTTCAAAAGAGGACATTTTGTTACCTATGCTGATGATACATCATTAATAATATCAAAGAAATGTGAAGATGACCTGCGAAATGAATGTAATTTAGCTTTGAGTAATTTATTTGATTGGTATAGTTCAAATTCACTATATTTCAATACTGAGAAAACCAATAATGTGAGGTTCAAAACTCATCAAAGTAAATGCGAAGATCTCAACAACATCAAAATCGACAATGAATCAGTAAATAGCACGGTGTCAGTTAAATTTCTAGGTATCACGCTAGATCAACATCTGACTTGGAAGGGACACTGTGAAAACATCGTATCTAAGATGTCCTCTCTTTCATTCTTATTTTTTAATCTTAGATAAATTTTAAGTCTAGAACAACTGACTGCCCTATATTACTGTCAGGTAGGGTCACGACTGCGTTACGGAGTCTGGAGTCTGCCTCTGCGGAATTTCGACAACATCAGATGATGTATTTTTCTCACAAAAACTAATTATTCGTAGAATGACTGGAAAATCAAATAACTACTCCTGTAGAGAATTATTCAAAGAGCTTTTCATATTAACAGTACCCAGCCCTTACATATTTGAGTTGGCTCTATACATTTACAAAAATTAAAAAAAATTCCTTACCAATATGAACTTTCATGGCGTAACTACACGTCAAAAAGATGATTTCCATGTTCCGTATGCAAGGCTGAAGCTTACAAGTGATTCACCATACTACATGGGTCTGAAAATTTTTATTGCAATCCCCATTTCCATAAAAAGTTGTAACAATGAAAAATTGTTCAAATTTACAATAAAAAAAAAATCTACTTGAAGGTGCATTCTACTCAATACATGAGTTTTTTTTAATAGCATATCTTGATGATGATGTCATTTGTTTTAGGTTAGGTTTTAATGTGTTCTCTTGTAGAAAGAAGTCATTAGTTTTAGTTTTAGTTTAGATCTAAATGTTTCTGACCATTCCTATATAGATGTACTCTCTAT
Source organism: Gonioctena quinquepunctata (assembly GCA_018342105.1). NCBI lineage: Eukaryota > Metazoa > Arthropoda > Insecta > Coleoptera > Chrysomelidae > Gonioctena > Gonioctena quinquepunctata. Next base: position 184,117 of record JAFIRS010001962.1, read on the forward strand.
CAAAAAGGAAAAATAAATGAAAGTATTATTATTAATATTGATAAAAAAAAAACTTCATCCATACCGAATTGAATTACATCAATAACTCTATGAAAGGGATATTGATACCAGAGTTCGTTATTGCGAAAATTAAATGAATTTCATTCGCGAGGAATCAAATTTTCTGAAATACATTTTGTTTAGTGACGAGTTCACATTCAAAAGTAATGGGATGCTAAATAGACACAATCGCCACTACCACTCTACAGAGAATCCCTATTGGTTCAGAGAAGTTGATAACCAAAATAGATAAATGGGGGGAATAATTGGGGATCAGGTCATAGGATCATATTTCTTTGATGGACCATTGAATGGATAACTTAACAGATATTTTCTCCGGGATTATTTACCAAATTTGTTGGGGGATGTATCTATTGACACCAGACAGGTTACATTACCAACGTGTTGACGCGTCTCCCCACAATCAAAATCGGGTAAGAAGATTTTTAAGCAGATGGCGCAGAAATAAATGGATAGGAAGAAACGGACTCATTCAGTGGCCAGCAAGGTCTCCCCTATATCTGGGGATATGTTGAATGATAGGTCTAATGCGACAAACCAACCATACCAGAAGACATAAAGAATAGAATAAGAGAAGTTTTTCGCTCTATTACAAGATCAACTTTAATTGAAGTACGAAGAGCAATTGTAGATAAACTCAATTCAGGGGAGATTTTTTTAACATCTGCTGTGAATTTACGCATTTGTAAATTGTTTATTTTGTTACCTATGTTGTCCAGCATTGAATAAAAAATTGTTATTACTCTTATGATGACTTTTTCATACTTTCCTTAAGAATTAGATACATTTCCGATGGAAATCAAGTAGGAAAACCCTACATTTTCTGCAAGCCCATAGTGTGGACTATTCTGGTAACGCCTTATTCACAGGGTGTTCTATTTGAAAAAAACGGATAAAAAAGTGATCCCGAGTTTTGGTTGCTCTTGTATGGGAAAAGCGCCATTCGGTAAAATTATGAAAAGGAAATGAAAATATACCATTTTCGGGAATATTTGGTGGAAAATTTTCCTCATTTTGAGGTATTTCCGAAGTGCCTGGTATAAATCCATACAACACTATATTTTTTAAAAACAGTTTTCCGAACGAATTCAATCAAGTGAAAATATATAGGGTGTTTCCTTTAAAAAAACATAACTTTGATAAGTCACGCATTTATCGGACACCCTATATGTTGGTAGTAGGTGGTAGCTATTATTGAAACATAGCTTTCATTACTCTTTACAACTTTTATTATAGACATTTTTTCTCAAATACGGAAGCAGCTATCGTCCACCAACGATGCGTGCTGCATCTTAATTTTAATGAATTTGTCATAATCCATATGTTGCAAAACAGTTTCAGGAATAAAATTAATAAAATCAAAACGACTACTTTCCTGCCTAATTCCTCGACGAACACTGGATTATACCCGACGGACAATCGTGCAAAGTTTCTTTGCAATTTTTTTTGTGAAATGGATAATTAAACACTTTATTCAGGCTGACCACCTGTAGACCGGTTTCGGGGTATTTGCCCCTCATCAGTACTGGGTAAGCCAACCAGAATGAGACGATACAAAATTAATCCATTTCTCAGTCTTCATTGAAACGTCATCAATTAAATGGAAAACCCCAGTAGCTAATGCCATCTCGACTTTACCTATTGCAACAAAAAATACAAAAAAATTGTCATCTTGAATATTAAGATGAAAATCTGCAATACGTCACAGAAATCTGAGAAAATGAATGATGTCTTATTCCTCGAGGCTCTCCACTACTACTACCTATACAATAAGTGTAAGTTTGTTTGAAGGTTGTAGACGATGTGGTAACTTGATTACTATCGTTTCGGACGTCCATCGTCTTGATGTATTTAAAAGGTTTTCACGACGTTTCGAATGCTTGTATCTGCAATCGTCTTCAGGTGAATACCTGAAGACGGTTGCAGATACAAGCTTTCGAAACGTCGTGAAAACCTTTTAAATACATTAAGACGATGGACGTCCGAAACGATAGTAATCAAGTGTAAGTTTAGTCGAATATAAAAGGAAAAAAACAAAATTCTAAGAACCTATTTGAACAAGAGATATAATTATAGCCCCAAATCACCCACAAACCAGAGACAGAAAGCCATCCCTCAGGTCCCAAACTGATATCCAGATGGATCCGTATATAAAAAACTATGAGAACAAACTCATACTAGGACAATTGATTGATAACATGAAGAATTTTGATGAATATCTTCTAAATAATAGTGACTCCAAACTCAGGATTCTTCATGCAAAAATTACGATGATTTATTCATTTTTTTAAATCAATTAACGCAACAATTTGAGATTATAATTTTAACAGAAACATTCATTGTCAGTAACGATACTTATAAAATACCAGGCTATCAAAATCTCTACAGCCAAGGATCATTGCACAAAAATGACGAAATAATGATTTTTATTAATTCTAAAATTGAATATCAATATAGGACTGTGCAAATCACTTTGAGCACTGCTATTGAATTAAATATCACCATAAATCAAGTCAAGCTACTCTCAACAGCAATTTATGGCTCACCTAGTACCCACCGATAAGAATATTTTCAATACAGAAATCTACAACTATTTGGATTCGAAAAAAAAAACAAATTCCCCATAATTATTGAAGATATCAATATGGATTTGCTCAAAAACAATATTATAAGGATTATAAAAATGTATTGAACTCATTCAGTTTTATATCATATATAAATAGAACAACAAGACCAAGCAGTAAAACATGCTTAGAACGCATTTTTCTGAAAAATCCCTATAACCAAAATAATTTTCAGTCTTATGTATTCGACTACGACATAACTGATCATTTTCCCATTTTCTTGGAGTATAACTGTAGCAAAACCACAAATAACCACCAACAGAATAAATATAAAAAGTACATTAATTACAATACTTTCAAGAATGAAATCAGCGAGGAAAACTGTACAGATATCCACAATTCACAAGACATAAATGAAATGATGAATAAACTCATACATATTTCAAAACGATATATACAAAAACATACAAAGAATAATAAAATTAAAAAAACAAACTAGGAAAAACCTGGATAACGCCAAACCAATGAAAAAAATAATATTTTCATTCAAAAAAAGGAAGGTACCGACCTCTCAGAAACAGCCAGAGGCAAACTAAAAATATTGCAGAGGAAGAATATATGAACAAAATCATAAAAAAGAGCCAGAACTCATCCAGCGGCATATGGAACGCTATTAATGATATATGTCCTAAACTAGAGACTAAAACAAAAATTAAATCTTTAGAAATCAATAAAAAAATTATAAAATGAATGAATGAAAATGAATGAAATTGTAAATCTATTCTGAATGTTGAATTGAATGATTGATTACAGTAAACTAGCGGAAAATTATGCGACGGAAAAAATAATAAAGTTCTCAGACGATATTGACAACATTGTTAATAGTATATACTTGGAACCAATACATGAAAAATAAATTATGGACGTCATCAATGGCTTGAAAGCGAAAAAATCTTCTGGATGGGATCTCATCTAATTATATAATTAATAAATGCTTTGACCAAGGTTAATTTCCAGATTGCCTTAAACTAAGAATCATCAAACCTCTACGGAAGTAAAGAAAAGATAGAAAATTATCGCCCGATTTCCCTGTTGTCGGTGTTTTCCAAAAACTTTTAAAAACATTTCAAGAAAAGAATATATAAATTCCTAGAAAAATGTAACATACTTTCTGATAATCAATTCGGATTCAGAGAACGTCGTAGTACATAAGATGCCATAATGAATTCAACATCAAATATATGTAAGGTGCTAGATAAAAAATAACCGCCCATATGCATTTTCGAGGATTTATTAGAGGCATTTGATACCGTGTGCCATGAACGTTTATTATAATAAATAAATTCCTATGGCGTAAGAGGACCTGCCTACAATTCACTGGAAGATTACCTGTCAAACCGCAAACAAATGGTTGAAATTGAAGGAATTACAGGAGACGGTGCTCGGGCCACTTTTATTCACAATGTATGTAAACAGCCTCATGACATTTGGATCTGAAGGTAATTTCATCAGCTTCGCAGATGATATGGCCATTTTGTATGAAGGGGAAACCAAGGCTGATCTGAAGACAATAGCAGAACAAAACTTGTGACTGGTTCAAATTCAACATGCTTACTATGAACAATCAAAAAACGTATTGTCTTCCCTTCACTTCTTATTCCAATCACTAACCCAATCTAGCCCCTTTCATAGGAAAGCAACACGAGCATAAAAGAAGAAGACCAGTAAAAGTATCTGGGCATAATAATAGAGATGGGACCTTCACATCGAGAATGTACAAAATAAACTGAGAGGTTTACTGAGTAAGTTCAGATACCTTGCTGAATTTCCAAATGCGAAAAATCTGAAAACATTATAATTTGCACTTGTACAATCACAGCTGAATTATGGAATCTTGAATTAGGGAGGTGTCGCGGAAAGCAAACTATATAATTTGAATACAGTACAAAAATGGATTTATAAAAAAATATATTCCAGGGACTTGCTATACTCGGAGAAGGCAATTTTTTATATAAGGCAATTGTTCTGTCTCCATAAAAACAAAATAAAATTACATCCCATTGAACATCAGTACGACACCCGAACAAAAGAGCAATCCGCAATCGTGCCAAACCGACAAAAACTATCGGACAACGATCCGTTGAATTTCTATCACCTAAGATATATAATTTACTACCGGACAGTCTCAAAGCTATGAGAAATTCAAAAGCATTCAAGTTTCATGTTAAAGTGTGGATAACAACCACCAATTTTTTTTTTTTTAAATAATCTCATAGATTCAAAATTTCTGAATTATTCTGTGATATCTGTCCTATACAAACGTGACTATACATTTTTTACATTTTATAAAAAAACGAATAACGACGAAACCCTACTTATGAACAACTACTCGAATATGCCAAACTGTACCGGACTAGACCCAACCCAAAACAGTTGTATATTTACTCATTGTGAGTGAATATGTTATGTATGCACATGCATCTTTTTATGATGATTATTATGTAGGTATTAGTTTATTGTTATTATATTATGACAGGTATTATCACTCAAGCTTCAGTGAATTATCATGTTTATTTTTCGTCTTGTATTACACTTTGTAAATTTTCGGATAATAAACATATATTATTATTATATCTATCAGAAAACAACGTCTTTCCTGGCTAATACCTCTACATACATTGGATTACATCCGTTGGATAATCGTGCAAAGTCCTACGAAGTTATTTTGCAACAAAATTAAAAACCGTCTCGCGCGCGGCTCCGCCCGTTTTCTCATTAATGACTAGAAAACATTATTTCTAGACGTAAAAAAACGCAATAAAATCGTATATCCTACAGACAAACAAATTGAGGGGTTCAAATCAGTGATAAAACTAATCGATAAATAATTGTAGAATATAAAATTAATTACACTTTAACATCGGAAGCAATACGGTAATAATACATTAATTATATTTTCAGCGAAATTCCGTGAAATAATCAATAAAACCGGTTTACGCATAGCAATAAATGTAAATGTTTATTCGCTTGGGCCCAATAAAAAAATTATGCATAATTACCGTATTCAAACACAATATTGATGGCTTAGGCCCTGAAAACTTTCCTGAAATGGATTTTAGGAACATGAAAAAGTCTGCTGGGTAAATTATAAAAAATACATCCAATCCAAAGGTTCATATGAGTTACAGGATGTTGAGAGTCGAAATAATAGGGTATATTTTATAAAATAACTCACTCTAGCTGATATCTGGATCAATGATAAAAATATAATTTTTGGTGTAGTATTCCTAATTCAGTGGCATAACATGAAACTCAATAAATTCATAGCCAGTGGCGTCAAATTGGGGGACAACACGAGGTCTGTCTTCTAATCATTCTGTCTCACTCTACGTGACGACGATTGTTCCAGCCTCACTGTCGGTGAAGAATATTTCCTATATCTAAAGTTGGTAAGACAACTAAGATAGCGGGTAAAACATTTTTTTAAACTTTTTTCATAGACGAAATCTTGAAAGTTTAAAAAGTTTTGTACTATTCATGAATATTTTGAGGAAGCATACGATTTGGTGCAAAATAAATCTAATTTGCTTGCCGATGAATATATTTCTTCAGTGAAATTATTAACATTTAAAAAAATGCATCCAATCCAAAAGTTCATATGAGTTACAGGGTATTGAAAGTCGATATAATAGGGTATATTTCATAAAATAACTCAAAAATAACTCTATACGTCTTTAACATCCCAGGAAACTTGAGTAGGCGAGATCACTAATTTTTGGAAAAAATACTATAATGTCCAGAACGATGAGAAAAGTGGTTAGATTTTTTTTCAATTTATTTTTCGAAGAAGTTTTTCCAAAAAAAAATCCCAAAGAAATGTTCCTGTTTGAACACTGCGGAAACCGCGCCAGGATGTGACGTAACAAGTTCAGAACTATGGTCGATCGCCGAGTTGCCAAGCGTTATTCATGATATTTCTAGTTTTGTTTTATTCGTAGGATAAAACAGAATAACATTTCCTCAGAAGTTCCGCAAAATAATGAACTGGCAACTCGCCGACCACGGATAGTGCCAGGATTTACATCGTTGCCAAGTGTTATTCATAATATTTCTCCACAACGTGAGCAGGCCGAAAAAATTATAATATAGCACTCGGTATACAAACATTTATTCAAGAATAACGGCTATCAAATACGAAGTCTTCTTTTCAATACCACATATGCTGACACAAGTTCTGTTTCATTCATTTCCTCAGAAGTTCCACAAAATAGTGACACTGGCAACTCAAGTGAATGCCAAATCATTAGACATATGACGTCAAAAGAAGCGGCAATAATGCTGTGTTTGAATGTCTCACTGAATGTGAGGGTATTAGAGCAGCGTTTATTCGAATATTACACAATATATTCTAAGAAAAACTATGCACACATAATATTTTATCACTATATTTCAACTTCAAGCACATATGAGACAAATTTACGAGTTTGTGATCTCGCCTATTGCACGAAACATCCATGTGGAAACGGAAATGGAGATCGAATAACCCGATATGTAATAATTATGCAACCGCCACCCAAACTTGAGTTTTGTCTACAAAAGGCGGTTCAACTATGACCAATGTAACGATCCCAGGTAAATCAATCAACGAGTAATCGTTATCATCTGTGCTTGGAGTGAATATTAGCGACATTCTACAATTTAATCATCAAGTTAGAAGCATCACGAAAATCCCCTTGAAGACCAACCTCACCCTCATGTAATTTGGGGTAGATTGTCGAATGTAGGGGGGGGGTCAATATGGCTCTTCAGCCTCTTCGTACTTCGACCTACTAGTATAAGGTCTTTTGTAAATTCGCTTCATCTATTCGAAACTAGGCATTCCGAGACTTGCGAAATGTATCAGTTTCCTGGGAGCCGAGTTCCTGATATCTGAGGGCGTTGATGAAACCTGCAAAACAATGCTTGGTACTCTGCAATTTCAGCGAAGTTCTTGCAGTAACGGCACTGTTCACTGTCTGATCTATCTATTTTTTTGATGTGATACCTCAGAGGACAATGCCCAACGATCAGATACGCTACCAGTTTCGAGTCTTTTTTGTTCAACTCGAGAAGCTGTGTAGCCTTCTTTGGCGATGGGTTCAGAAGCATTTTTTTGTCTTCGCCCTGGAACCTCATTCCAGTGGGTTTTGATTTGGCCAGCTTCCCAGCGCCTAAACTCTAGCTGAATATGAGCTCTGGAGCGATAACAGAAGAGTACTGGGCTAGGAAATTGAGTGTTTAACTTTTCCTTGGCAAGACTGTCTGCTTCACCATTGCCTTTGATTCCAATGTGCTCCAACACGCCCATCAGAATGACCTGATTGTTCGTAGCCAGCAGTCCCAAGTCAGTCTAGACTTACAAGTGTGTAACTTTAGAGCTTCAAGTGCTGCTTGAATATCTGATAGGGCATAGATTTTTGCTCCTTGCTCCCCTGGAGCCTCTTGCAAAGCATTCTTGAGCGCAAATTCATGGATTTCTTCAGGTTTTTCCTAGGGGTTTTGAGAGACCAAAACTAGAAGGAACCCATTACACACACTCCAGCTCTTTCGTCCATCTTGGATCTATCAGTATACTAAACTGATGCATCACTTCCTAATTGAGGCCCGTTGGTTATGAATATATGGTGATTGTTCATAACCACTTCATAATTTACTTCGAAGTTGTGCCTAGCTGGCATAATATCTGTTGGCTTGTGCCTGGATTCTAGGAGAATATTTTTCAGAATGTGCGATCAGATTTCCAGATTTCCAGCTTTCAAGTTTGATGTCTGGTGCAGTCTGGAGGTACTGATTGCCGCTTCCTTCATTACATAAAAGTGCAGTGGCAGAAGGTTCAGTATTACCTCCAATGCTGCAGTGGGGCACGTGAATATTGCCCCTGTGATTCTCAGACAGGCTAACTGCTGCACTTTTTGCAGCTTGTGCCGAGTACTGCTGGGTTTTTGGCCATGGGTTTGATAATCGTTCGATATAACCAGTATATAATTTTCAGCTTCAAACTCCATGTCTTGCCAAGAACACTGCGGCACGTCCAGGTTGCCGCCTGAAGCCTTAGGAAGAATGTTATAGATTTGACTGTCCATGACGCCCAGGTATTTGACTTCCTTGGAAAAGGTTAGCTGAGTTCCATTCAGGATCGGGGCTTTCAGTTCGTCCTTTCTGCTCCTTATGAGTGGACATTCAGTCCCTCCTTTGCGCACCAGCTTCTGCTTTTGTTAAGGGCTGTCTGCCTGCGACTGGATATCATCCCGTTATGTTTGCCCCTAATAGTGACGACCAGGACATCAGCGGTAGACTTGAGTCATAATTCTGGAGTCATGTAGCTTAACTATCAGATTATCCACGATCAATGACAACAAACGTGATAGGACACCACCTTGGGGGCAACTTTTTTCCGCTTTTTCCTCTTTCCACTCAGAGAGGAGCTACAGTGATCCTGTTTTTAAGCATTGCATGTGTCCATTTGATCAGTAAGGTGTTTATATTTCTATCCTTTAGTGATCTGATGATGGAGTTATGTGACGTTTTATCGAAAGCACCCTTTATATCTATGGATGCATACACAATTTCTATGCCCGAGTATGAATTTTCAATGCTTTCAACCAAGCACTATAGAGCATGCATCTATGCTTTACCTGTTCGATAGGCAAACCGTTTCTCGTGAAGCGGTCTGTCCAAGAGGATTTCATTTTTTATATAACAGGAGGTGATACTTTGGTTCGTCTGCTAGACGTCTCCCAGTTTTTGGTATGAACAGCACTGCGCCTTCCTCCAGGCTCTCGGTATGTGACCTAAAATGAAACTGGGCTTAAACATCCTTTTCAAAAAGGGCTCAATTATCTCAAGGCTATTTTGTAGAAAGGCGGGGAATAATATGTGCTTTCCGGCCGATTCGAAAGGTTTTATGCTCTTAAGGGCCCATTTTATCTCCTGGTTGGTGAAGATTTTCCCTGCCAGACTCCTGCTGGATCTGCTGGAGTTATTGACAAGCCGATCCAGATGAGCACTTGGCAGTTCGTTTTCAACAACCTTGGACCCATGAAAGTATGTGTGGATGAGAACACTTATGCTTTCCTACTGCTTTTCTGTATATCCACTGTTCGGCTTTTTGATCAGGCCGATACCGTTGGTATGTACTTCAGATAGAACTTTCTGGAGGCGTTGAACTGGGGCGTGTGTCTGGATGAGAACAGTTATGCTTTCGTTCTGCTTTCCTGTATATCCACCGTTCAGATTTTTGATCGATACCGTTGGTATAATCTTTAGATAGAACTTTCTGGAGGCGTTGAGCTAGGGCTAAGTCTGTGATCCCCTCACACATTTGCTTCCATGTTCTTCTTTTGAATTTTCTGAGTTCCTTTTTGTACTCAGAAAGAGTTGCTTTTCAGTTTTCCTAAAGTTGCAGATTTTTAGCTCTATTGAAGAGATTCCTGATCCAATCTTGGGATGTTTGGATAACTCTTTGTATGACCAAGTGGTTTGGGGTGAACAAGCCGTGGCCGCACGGCAAATGATACGGTTTGTAGACATTCGTATTGGCGGCCGCGATTCGACTAACGAGGTTCGGGCAAACATACCCAAATCCCAGCTGTAATCCTCGTGGCGACGGATGTATGGCTCTGGGGTCTCGAAAGAAACGGAGCCTCTGCGAAACTGGGCGAAATCTCGGAGTAATCAGCTTTAGCCCATGCAGGGGACACCACAGTGCTAGACCAACCCATTCCACCTCACTTGTTGGTAAACATGACATCCGACAAGATGCGATTCCGGGAGTACTACAGGATCGTGAGAGAACTCTTCAGGGTTCTGAACGAACTGATAAGGGTCATCTAGAAATTAGTTAGTAGTTACTATGAGGGACCTCGAAATGACTCTTATTAAGGAACTATGGATACCACACAGAGAATCAGAAAGCCTGGGATCTCCCGGACCTGTATTCTTATCAGGTAAAATACAAAGGGCCAAAAGTCCCAAGTGTCATTGGAAGCTACACCCAGTCCAGCCTTCGTGGTGGAGTTTTTAGTGGTGGCAAATATGAGGTGCACAACATCCACACGGAGAGGACCATCTGTGAATATGGCCTCTGTTGGATCGAATATTGGTCATGTAGTGGAGTCAGTCTACCAATTTCCTGATTGAGTGTTGACATATTGAATGTTCGATCAGAAGTGAAGAAAGTATAGAAGTGTTATCATATTTATAGAAATCTATTTGGAGGAGTGGGGGTTAGGAGTGGAAAGATATCCTACAGAATTTCTTTACATGCGCCCTCTGCAATCTGTCAATGCCGAGCTTCAGACTTGGGAACTTGACGAATACCACTTTACTTCGATTGGTTGATGTGTGCGTCCAATGCGATCCCTCCACCACATTACATAAATACTACACTGACTCCTCATGAACTCATTCATAAGTTCCTTTCGAAAATAATAAGATTGGAGGTTACAATAACACGAAGCTCACTCCATCGAGAAAAACCTTCAAATGATTCCAATCATTGATAATCAATTGAATCATACCAACGGTTTCGAGAGTGGTTACGTGAAAGATATGGTGGTCGAAAGAGTCCTTCCGAACGCAACTATGGACGAAGATGATGAAGGCATCGTAAGCGACCAACCAAATGGGGTGCTGTCGAGAAGAACAACTCTAGCCATCTTTTAAATGGATGGAAGAGGGTGTTATGCCATTTCACTTCTGGAAGTGAGGGTTGGCGTATTTGGAGTGAGGTATCTGTGCATGTAGTGCTTCCGCAGATATTTAATGGACATCATGAATCACCATGTGGAAATTCACGAGGTCCATACACCGAATACACCAACATTTAAATGTTTCGGGTGTCCTATTCCTTGGGTCAACTCCGATCTATTGAACTTTGTATGATATGTAACAATTGATCGGAGTTGGTCTCGTCTAATGGAGTATGCATGGAGTGTACATGAATTACGGCTGTGGCATACAGAATAGCGCGAAGTGGTGCGGTATTCCTTAATACATTCATTTTTTATGGTCCATTATATACGAGTGCTCACAACAAATGTAATTTATCCAAATTATTATTTTAGAACATTGATTTCCTCAACCCTCAAAGTGTATAATGATGTAATGAAACTCGGGATATTTTGCTACATAAGATGCTATCTATCTCAGCAGACTGACGTGTATAAAGATTTCAGCTAGCTTCATCATAAGTTGTAACTCTTATTGTTAGTAATAAAGTAGTTTTCATATAGCTATTTATGAGGAATTATTTTTTACTCTCAAGTGAACCCTTAGTTTAATTTTGAAGTTCTGTAAAAACCGTTATCCTTTCGCGAAGCCAAAATATAAAACATTGACGAAGCAATGAGTGCACCTGAATTGGATCAACGTAATCTCCTCATCAGATGAACTCATTACCTGATAAAATTAGATATTGATCGTCCTTCGACCTCAATAAAAGTTCCTTCACAACCTAGCTTAGTTTCAGGCGAATATTTCAGGAAAGGTGAAATGAAAGAAATGCATTGATTTGTCAGAAAATTCCACTTATCATGAGAAGTTCCCCTCCTCTGGAATAACAATTATAATCAAATTTGAAGAGTAGTCTTCTATAATAAAGAAAGCGAACAAAATTTGAAAATCATGCAAGATTAAAAAATACCTTTATATAGAAAAACTCGAACAATGTTCGAAATTGCATTCTTGTTCTTTCATCTAATGCTGTAGGAGGAAAGCAAATAGCTCATGCAAATAGATTGAAATGTGTGAAAATATGAACAGGATGTTCATAAAATCAGATGTGGAATCATCTGTGATTGAAAGATAAACTTCAGTCACTATCATTAACTACTTCCCCGGCTAAAGCCACGCTGGACATTGAACTACATCTGATAGATATTGCGAAAGGACCCTAACTCAAAAGACCTAGTGAATGCGATGCCAGTCTTGTATCAATGTTACAAAAGATTTCTGGTGAGTACTCTTTTTCGGAAAACATTCTTATTTGCCTCATTCATCTATAAGAGTTCATAATCAAGACTGGAACAGAAACTTAAATAACTATCTGAATAAAAATGCAAATTTTCACTTTCAGATTCTTTCTTTTGAGTAGTTCAGATGTAGTTCAATGTCCAGCGTAGCTTAAGCCGAGAAAGCAGTTATTTCCTGTTGAGTATTACAAAAAATAACTTCATTATTGTCGTAGTTTTTTCGATTTTCAAAAAAATATTAAATTGAAAATGTTATTTTTCATATCAATAGGAAGGAATTGGACTAGAGCAACTTGATCTTCATTGTGCCACGAAACTGTTGCGTCGTCCAGAGATGTCAAGGCTAGCCATTTGGTCAATATATAGTAAAAAAAGAATAGGGCCTATAACCTTGGGGAACTCCTCGTACGATAGTTTTTTCTTCAGAACTATTGTAACCTAATAATATTTTTTTATTTCGGCCTATCAGGTGTGATCTGAACCATTCTAGAACTGTGCCTCGGAAACTATAATGGAAGAGCTTCGCAACAAAATTTCATGACTAACATAGTCGAAAGCTTTGGAAAGGTCAAGGAATACTTGCCCAAACCGCCCTTTTCTCACTGATGTTAGTGTAGATTTTTCCAAGGGAGTAAAAAAAATGGCATTACTTGGTCTTTATTCATTTCGGAATCCGAACTGTTCAATAGCTAATATATTGTGTTTTTCGAAGAATCCCATTTTCTCTGTTTAACTAGTTTATCAATGATTTAAGACAGTGTCAACAATATAGAGCTCCTCCTTTGTGAAGAGGTATCACCATTGCAGACTATAAGCCGGAAGGGAAAACATCTATAGCAAAGAACTGTTTATAGACGTCACTAGGGTGCTAAGGGCTTCGTCAGGTAATTGTGACATCAATTTCGATGACAATTTTTCTTTTTATACCATTGATTATTGATTTCATTTCAGTTGAATCTGTCTCCTACAAGTACAGCGAAGAAATTATTATTCTACTAATACAAGTAATCAAATGAAATTAGTCAAGTATTTCAACTTTGTTTTTTATGGCTTAGAAAATGAAGGCAATTGAGACTCGTATTATTTATTTTACCCAAAGGGCTCCAAAAAAGAGCGTATTGTTCGTAAAGTAGTTGTATTAGAGATGTTCAGAAACGAAGCTACTAAACAGAAACAAAAAACGCCCGATCTGATTCCCAGACTCCTCCAGAACCCACCAAACTCTAGAGGGCCAGATGTCGACTGGTACCCCCTACAGCGAGATGGCGAGAGGAATCCGGCTAGCGGTGATCTACAGAACATAATGTTGGGACAAGAACAAGCAGACCTGATGCACTCTACGAGACCCCACTAAGAAGCGAGAATGCAGCTCGGCAATTCAAAACAATTACTTTCAGCGCAGGTGTCTTATCGATGACCTGTGCCGACGAGAGGACAGCGAACTGGCTCAGAGAGACGATCACTGGGGCGGCTCTGGGATGGGGCCGAATTGACAGTGGTCGATTTCGGAGGCCTCCCCGTCGTCTCTGGGTCAAGAAATGAAGGGCTATCGGAGTTCAGTCGAGACAGACAGATCTAAAATCCGGATCCGAGGAATGGATCCAAAACACCGAGAGGAAAGGAGGACAACTCCTGGCCGTGAGGGTACTAGAGAGAATGCAATTCGGAGACTCGGAAGAGTACTCTACAGAGAACTGAACAAACAGAAAAGATAGAGGGATAAGGGTCATTCGGATAATGTAGGGCGCTGCAGCAGTACTTGCAGGTGCTATGAGGGACTTCGAAGTGCCCTTATTCAGGAACCATGGATAGGATGGGATGAAATGAAAGGTCTAGAGGGGTCAAATGGGAGCTATTATAAAGCAGATCAACTGAGACCTGTATAGTTATTGGAAAAATATCAAAATACTGCCGTTAACGAACCTGTGCTCTGAAGATGTGACAGCAGTGAAGATAAGGATCAGGAAAGATTACTCTCGCAACAACCTATTCTCCACAAAACCCTCGGAGTAGGCAATTATATTACGCACTACAAAACTTCCCAGTCATTTATGATTCAGCACGGGGATCATAGAGAGAAATTAATGGAGTCACATAAATTGCAGATCACAGGAAATGGATTATACATCCGCTGTTGGAAAGTACAAACAGGGACCTAGGCTAGAGCTGGCAGTGAAACAATTCAACGACACAGTCATCTCTGTATTCAAAAACAATTGGCCCCTTATCACAATGAACTTCACCAAGAACATGCCTTGGTGGAACGCTGAACTTGCAAGATTGAGGAGGCAAACTAGAAAATAAATATAACGGCACCAATAAAACTGGAAGGGGAATAACTACAACAACGCCCGGAAGTGCACTGAACGAAGCCAAGAGAGACTCGTGGAGAAAGTACTGTGAGGAGATAGAAAGTACTCAAGAGTGCGCTAGACTTCAAAATATTTTCCCTGAGGATAGACATCATGTGATACACTTCCTTAAAAACGGACAAGGAGAGTACACCATTTCAGGAGAAGAACCAAGAAAGGTACTCTTTGGGGTTCGCATTCCTGGGGCTCGAATCCATCAGACACCTGCCAATAAGAATGGACTGGAGGCTCTGAAAAGAAGTTCTAGGGAAAGTTGAACATTAGCAAAAAAGGTGGTAATCTACATTGAAGTGAAGTGGGCAATGAGCTCATTTGAGTCGTGCAAATAACCGGGACAGGACAAAATTTATCCAGCAATATTGCAGAAGGGGTCAGAACTTCTGCATGGTAGGGTCTATGAAATACTCAGGGCAACTTGGCTCATGGACACATAACCAAATCCATGGTGAAACATAAGGGTGATTTTCATACCAAAACCTGGAAAAATTGGTCGGGAACCTGAGACCAATTAGCCTCACATCCTTTGGACTGAATACTCTAGAGAAGGTGGTGGATAAGGTCACAAGGGACAGGGCACTGGTAGAAAGGCCACTACAATACCACCAATTCGCATACAAGACTGGCTGCTCGACAGAAATATCACTCCACAAACTTATACAGAGAGGGAGGAGAACACTCCGGAAAATAAAGAAGTACTACTTGAGGTCAAATATCTCGGGATGATACTGAACTCGAATTTAACCTGAAACCAACATCTGATGAAAATGCCTATTGATAATTTTCTAGACCTTCTAAAAAAATGTGGAATAATATATTTCATAACTGAAGACTTGTCAGGTCGTTTGGATTTAAAAAATCACATATTGAATTGTTTTTTTTAGTTGGACTGGTTTATGGTAGTATATGTCTAGCCATGAACAGGCATATGACAATGAAAAATATTGACAAATTATAGTTTTACTGAACTGGTTTTTATGTATTTAGCACAATTATTTGTCTTCCAAAATCTACTCAAAGTTATTGTGTGGTTCAGTTTTAGCGCCAGAATATGCATTTTAGTTCACCAAACATTCCTATGATTAGATCGACATGAAACCTACATTGATTTTTGATTTATTGTATAAGATCAGATGCAATTTAATCATAACTAGTTCTCGGGTATATAACTTTCGATTTTCATTTCTGAATGAGAAGCATGAAAATAATTTAGGTCGATGGGTAAAGAGAAAACGCCCTAAAATTCCAATCGATATAGTTTATTCATTTACGCAGGCGAAGCACTGAACATTGGTCATCAGTGTCTATTGATCGAACGTTTTTAGCCCAGTCACTCAAGCATTTTCATTATGAAAATTGTTGATAGGAACTAGACAATGCTAAAGTTGAGAACAAATGTCAAATATAACACATACGGTTTTCACCCTTAAGGTCCGCATCATTTGGGTTTTTTTTTATTCAACAGTTTCCGCAAGTTTACAGTTTTTGCTTTGAAAATAATGCAAATGACGTTTATGATTTCTTCCTATTGATCGACTACACCTGAAAAATATTAAAAAAGAATGATCAAAAGTTAGGTTATTTCTCAATATTTCTAAAAATATTATATGAAAAAAATGTTTATTTTTCGGTTTCCTACCACCTACCATATTTGAACCAATTTGGGCAGCTTTGTTTTTTTGCATTTTCTTATCATACAAGTTTTCAGCAAAATCAAATTTCGTAAAATCTGAGAATACTAGTTGAAATGTAATACACATCTGCTGGAGGGATTTTTTGTGTTTAAAATGTTTCTAATCGGATATTTTCAAAAAATACAGATATGCTAACAAAATTATGTCATATTGATGCAAAGTGGCTCTAGTTCTGAATTTTCGAATCCATTTCCACATCAATGGACCTAAAGTTCTTGCCAATTCAATCTTTAAAAATTATTCTCCGAAGTAATACTTACAAATTAATCATAGAAAAAGAAACACTAAAGTACAATTATTTCATAATAAACATTTATAGAGCTAATTCTGAATATGAGGCGATTCAAATGATAACAACTTTATGTATAATGTAGGTTGGACATTAATTATAACATTTCGGTATGTCTGCCATTACGCTCAGTGTGAATAATGGTTTGCCTGGAAACTTCGTTGACAGCGTTTCTTGAGAACTGAGGAGTCTGAGTAGTTTTTTGGCCCCAAAGGAAAAAAATATGGTGGGGTAAGATCTGGCGACCTGGGTGGCCAGGGTTGATCCATATTACGCTCGAACTTCGGAATAATTCCAAAATACACCTGCCCAACTATGAATTGGTGATCACATTGAAACCATGAGTTTTGTCTTTTATCAAGGAGAATTTCATCCAAAACTTGACTTATTTCATCACTTAATAACTGCAAGTATCTTTATGAATATAAATTCACCCGCACCACACAATGTTGATATTGGAATTCTTTCACATACTTTGGGTTTTTTGTGCCCACCACCTATAGTTCTGTGAACTGACTACCCCATTTGAGTTAGAAGTCGCCTTGTCCGCCTATAAAATTTGACAAAGAAAATTTGCATTTTCTTCTCTTTGGTCTTGAAACCAAAAAGAGGAAATCCAACTGTACGTCAAAATCTCGCTTTTTCAAAGTATCCATACATTTTGGTTTGAACGGCTAGAATTCATTATTGTGTACAAAATTTCTCACGGCTTCCTTTTTAGTCCCAATCCTATTACAAATATCTGTTATACTAGTTTGTCTATGCTCTATTACATCCAAGCATACACTTAACTGAGGTTCTTCATAAACTTTTGGACTATGAGGTCTTTCAACAGTATTTTCCACTGAACCCGTCGATTGAACATTGAGAAAATCCTGCTCATAGTAGACTGTTGGATATTTCTATCAGAATGTCCGCAACTTGTCGATGAGTTGTATTTTCTCCACAAATGAGTACACTCCTGATATTATTGTGAAGTAATTTCAATATTTATTTTGTCATTTTCTAGTTCTGTTATTTGTGATGTAACCTCAATAAATTTGGTTTCTACCATTCGATTTGAAATTCCCTAAGGTATTGATTAATTCCTAATTATAATTGATTTCACAAATGTAATGTATGGGGAATAAGTAATAACTTGAAGAATAATTTTGAGTTAATCTGAATTGAGAAGTTGATTTACTTATAACTAATTGTGAGTGATGAATAGGATGTCAATATGAAGAAAAGAGAGTAATGAATCTATTTTGCGGGGTGTTTTCGTGTACCTGGTTTTTCTTTGATGTTCTTTCTCGTTGCGCCTGTTTTCGGGGTAGTTGAGTTCTCCCTAGTGGTTATATGGATAAAATGTTTTTTTATTTTATTTTTAACCACTGTAATTCGTTATGAAATCGCATTATACAGGGTGTTTCTTAATAACATGCTAATATTTAAGTAAGTTCTTCTTGGGTCTATTTTGAAAAAAAAAAATTAATATGAACATGTGTCCTAAAGGTCTCAACTTTTGAACTACAGGGTGCTAAAGTTTTAAGATTTTTTTTTATGATAACTTTGGTATGATATTACTGTGGAACGTAGTAGGCATCTTCTTTGCATCATGCATTTTCTGCTGTACAACATAAATTTTTATTCTTGCCAGTGGCGTTCGTGCGGTATATGCACGGAATCAATTCAAAGAGAAAAGTGATACGCCACTGCTTTTTCTCAAAAAAAAATTGTTTATAAAATCCTTATTCCTTTTTGAGCAAATCTGTTCTCGTAATTCTTTTTCGTTTGACGAACGGTTTTCGTATAAAAAAATTAAATTCATTCATTTGCGCGTTGTTATGAAATTGGGTATTATCAAGGACTAAAAACGTAGCTAGTAGGTAAGAAGTAGATTTTGTTTTGTAAACATAAACAGTTTTGACAGTTGTGTACCTAGTCTAGTGGTCACGTATTTAAGTCATCAAAATTAACAATATTTAAAAAAAACATGGTCCATTTTATGAATTCTGAGTTTGCAGATATGCATTACATGTACGGGCTTGCTGATGGTAACGCACTGGAAGCCAGGCGGTTGTATGAAGACCGCTTTCCAAATAGAAATATTTCGGACGCACGGACTTTTTCAAACATCCATAAGAGGTTGTGCAAAAAGTTTTGAACCAGACAATCATCTGAAACGAGTACAACAATTCAATTGAGGAAGATCCCAGATTAAGTACACAAAAAATTGGGAAAAATTTTAATATCTCACATATTCTTGTTTGGAAAATTCTCCATGATTTTTTATTATATCCCTACCATATCCAACGGGTTCAGGCGCTACTCCCTCGAGACTTTCCATCACGGACGAACTTTTGCCAATGGTTTCTTCAAAAAGTATAAGAAAATGCATTATTTGTTAGTGAAATTTTATTCACCGATGCAGAGAATTTTTCCAGAAACGCCACCCAAAACTTTCACAATGATCATTTTTGGGTTGAAGGAAAGCCACATGCAATCTTGGAATCTCGTGACCAGGAGTAGTTTTCCGTCAACGTGTGGGCTGGAATGTGCGGTTATTATTCAATTGGACCTAATTTTCTTCATGCGAGGTTGAATGGGCATAATTTCCGGCAGTTTCTCGAAGAAGAATTGCCAGCTTTGATGGAAGATGTTCCCATTTTAGTAAGAAATCGACTGTAATTTATGCGCGAATATTTAAACCAAAATTACCATAATCGCTGGACAGGTTGTGGCCACCTAGGTCCCCAGACCTCAATACTTTAGATTATTTCCTGTGGGGTCATCTTATAACATTGGTTTACAGCACACCAATTCATACACTGAAGAGCAGTTGAGGAATCGCATCATAATTTCTTGCGAAACTATTAGAAACAGTCCCGGCATTTTCCAAAGCGTACGTGAGTCTATGAGAAAAAGAGCAGAGACATATTTGCAGGAGGTTCACATTTTGAACATCTGATTTAATTTGTTTTTTGTACGTTCAGGGTAATTTTGTGTTAGCATTCCAAAATGTATTCAGATTACTTTAATTTTCAAAAATAATTCTCCCAAATAATTTTTTTTTAAAGTTACATGAATTGTTTTTTTCCCGTAAGTGGTCTAGCGAGATGGAAATGGATTAATTTAATTTTTTATGCGAAAACCGTAGGTCAAACGAAAAAAAAAATCATGAGACCAGATTTGCTCAAAAAGGAATGATGATATCAAATTTAAGACGTTTTGGATGTTCATATGAACTTTTTTTCTCGAAATGGACCCAAAAATAACCTCCTTGAATAATAGGATGTTATTAAGAAACGCCCTGTATACCCGTCATTCACCCTGTGTATCTGCACTGATGAAGAGTTTTTCTTTATATTCACCAACGTACGTCACTGGCTGATGTATATGGATGAAACAATGTCACCATTGCTATTCAGATCATTTGGTGAATGAATCAATAATTCGATTTATGCGATTACCAACCTCCACTAAGCAATTTCGATTGACAATGAAGCCTTAGCTAATCCTGAATTCAATTGATTCAGTTTGTCAGATGTTTGGACGTCACTTTATATGTGTTGAATTCCAAACGATTTTTCACAGGACAGAATTCAATTAGACGATATTGAATATACAATTTGTTACAGAAGAACCACGCATTATATACCTTTATATGAAGCGTATGAAACAAGCGGGATTATGTGTGTTTTTATTTAAGTGTTTCATGAAACTGATTTCAATCTTTCACAAAGAGAACATTCACCAAAAATACTGTGATAAATATCAGCGATAAAAGATTTGAGTTAATTTCATTACGTATCGTAATTATGCTGTGAGATTGGTAATTTTGTTTTTAAATGTTGGAAATATTGAATGTCAATTTACTGACATCTTTCAATATCGGAAAATAAAAAATGTGTCTAGCTATGAATCGAGTGTATTCTGTAGAAGTAATCATGATCCAACAAAAAAATTCATAGATCCCCAAAAATATGGAAGTAGGTACTTAAAAAACTCCAAATAATCTGTACTTTCCCTAGATAAAATATTTTATCAAGAAAAAATGTTGGCCAACATTTTTTCCGGGAAAATCTGGCCACCCAGGTCGCAAGACCTCATCCCACTAGATTTTTTCTTTGGGCGTATTTGAGCAAAAATTCCACAAGCGCAGACCATTCCGAGAAGTCAACCAACTGGACAGTAATTCGGGAATGTATATCCAATATTACTCTTCAGTTTTCAAGAAACGCTGTCACGAAGATTCCAGGCGAACCATTATTTGCATTGGGCGTGATGACAGACATACTGAAATGTCATCATTAATGTCCAACCTATAATGTACATACAGTTGTTATCATTTGAACCGTCAAATAATTAGAATTAGCTCAATAAATGTTTGTTATGAAATAATTGTACTTTCATTTTCTATTACTATATTGTTTTCATAGCATACCAAGAGTAACTTGATTAATTGTAAGTATTACTTCGAAGAATAATTTTTTAAGGTTGAATTAGCAAGAACTTAAGGTCTATTAATTTGGAAATGGATTTGAAAATTCAGAACTAGAGCCATTTGGCATCAAGTATGACATAATTTTTCAGCATATTTGTATTTTTTTGAAAATATCCAAATGGAAACATTTTTAAACAGAAAAAATCCCTCAAGCTGATGAGTGTATTTTCAGATTTTACGAAATTTGAATTAGCCGAAAAATTATAAGGTTAGGAAAACGCGAAAGACCCAGATTCTAGAGATATGGAGTTCACACTCATACTGGTTGATGTGATTTTTTGCCAAAACAATGAATGATGGATAGCAGATGACGAACCTGCAACTGTCCCGTTTCGTTCAAAGTTTCGCAGATTGCAGGGATTGCAGGAAATATCGGATAATTCATTGAGGCGTGTCGTCGTAATGATAAAATTATTACCTTTGATGTATAAGAAGTAATTCGGAGCGTTTGTGTAAATTAAATGAGAGATATAAGTTTATCTAACAGAAACAATTACAAAAGTATTGTTCGTATGGTATAGACAGTTGATGAGCGACACATCAATCAGTTTTTGAGATGAAACTATTTTGGGGAGGAATAGTATTTGCTTCTTTTTCTATACTGATGAAAAAACACTCTTATATCGAAAATGGAATGCCTTCCATTAGCCTCAATTCGTAATACTGTAACAAGAAAATCACCCAAAATACTCCACTTTATGATTTCCACTGAAATAGGTTTATAAAAACTACTATACGTGTTTCACTATACTATTGCTTCATCAGGTGAGGTTAAATTTTACGAATTTTATCCAGTAGGTGTTTATACATCCCATTTCTCTGGAGTACGTCTCGGGAATATCTATAATAATATCAAAATGATATACTGTGAGTTTGTTTATGTATAACGAGTGTTCTCAGTAACTAATGGACTAATTTTTTAAGTCGTTGAAAATTCAGCGATTTGGGAACTTTAGTTGCATACGCTATCCAAACTATTGAAGATATATTTCATAAAGACCTACACTGATCCGTGATGATATTTATAGTTCTCTCGAAGATAGTCCATATGAAAGATTCAACACCTACCAAAAAATGAACACGGAAATTCACCTCCTTCATTCCTTAAAAAAATTATTTTCATTAAAACGGATACTTCCGTTTTGTTTGGAGTTGTATGTATATTAAAACGTTTCTACACCATATTGTTCAAGCGTATACTTTTAAAGTGTTAATGAAAAAACAAATTATACGTGGGCAGATGTGAGAGTTAGTTTTGACTGTTTAGTATTGTGTTACCAATTGTTGCAGAATTCAGCTTTACTTATACTAATATAATAAAAGGGGATTGTGACTTATAGTTATTGAATGATCTCGCTTATAATAGTATCAATATCAAATATTTGTTCACTGTTAGAAAGCTCAATTCTCATTCAACGAAAAATCCACCCATATACCACACGTTAATAGAATTATTTTTAAATTTTGTACGCAGTGAAATGTTGAATCTATCTGTATACAAATCGTATGACCGAATGCTTGATGTGAAATTATTAAAATAAACATAAAGACATATTAAAATTTCAGTCGAATACATTTTCTATAACATCCTTTTGGTCGGCCAAATAACCCCCAGACGGGCGCTGCGGGTGTACCAATATCTTGAAGCTTTCGGTAGAAACGGCTAAGTTATTACTTTTGGTGTGTACCTAATGGCCTATATATTGCGGTGTCGATAGCTAGATGGGCGAGATTTATTGGTTTTACCATGCAGGCGAGGTGGAGAGCAATTCACTGATTCGACTGCAAAACTGGCCCATTTTTCATTCAAATATAGCGGTGGCGTTCGACGCTCAACGGGAGCGGGTGCAAAAACGCCTCAAAGGAAATTGTGAACGCACTTCTCGTCCCTGAGTTATTGGTACGTTTGCGATTTTTCGCTCTACCGAACATGTTTATGATGTTCGATCAAAATCGGAATACTGCCCATTTTCGGACATTTTTCATAAAATAACTACTTTGATCTACTATTCTGTAGGTACTATTTCAAGAGTTTCATAAAAAATATATGATTTGTTGCTTATTTTTTTTGTAATTTTTGACTTCTAAAGGACCTCGCATAAATTATATAAGATCCTGACACACAACAGTTTTCTATTGAATTTTGATGTTATTAGGTGGGTCCAAATAAATCATTTTGCTTGGGAATGAACTCTTCAGATGACAAAAGCCCTCGAGTCATAATTACTTGAGCTTCGAAATAGCCCCTTGAAGTCCAACCTCACCTTCACGTGGTTTGGGGCAGTTTGCGGACATTCGCATGGTACCAGATGGGCGGCCGCGACTAACGAGGCTCTGGCAAACAGATGTAAATCCAAGCTGTGGGCGCCGTGGCGACGGATGTATGGCACAGCGGTCTCAAAAGAAACGGTGCCGCAAACGGAGCCTCCGAAAAACAGGGCCACTGAGCCGAAATACCCGAAGGGAATGAGGATAACTCTTGGCCTTCTCGGGTTCTTCCAGGGCACTGGAGAACAAGCGGTTCCGAGCGTTCTACAGGGTCGGAAAAGAACTCTTCAATGTGATGAACAAACTATAAGGGCCATCAAGATGAACCTCCAACACTGCAAGATAGCCACAGCAGTACTTGCAGTTGCTAAGAAGGATCTCGAAGTGGCCCATAATTGGAAACCATGAATACGACAGGGTGAAACAGAAGGTCTTGGACAGACAAGTAGAGAGCTATCGTGTAGCAGATCAACTGAGATCTCCCGGACCTATATTCTTATCAGGTAAGATACAAAAGGCCAAAAGGCACGAGTGTCATTGGAGGCCACGGCCAGACAGGGTGGATGTTTTAGTGGATAAATCTGACTCAGGGACTTCCACACTACCGCAAGGTGCCCATAAATGATTTCCTCCACCTTCCAGAAAAAAACTACGAAATAAGAATAGGGATGAGATACAAAGACGAATAAGCTCAACTTGGACATTAATGGTACACCAAACCATATAGTAAGGTTCTTTTCGAGTAAAGCGATAGCCGCCTCTTTCACTCGACCTCCTCAGATCTATTGTGGCTCGATCCTAATTAAATTAGAGTTCACGTTTTAGTGGCCGCTGGTCTCTGGGATTCACTTGCCCGTGGTCCATGCAGTGTTAATTTGTTCGTTCCAGGTCGCTGCATCTGCACAAGATGTGCTCAGCTGTTCTTCTTCTCTTGGCAGAAGCAACACTCTGCGCTCTCACCAGGTCTGATTTTATGAACATGCTTTCGCAGTCTACAGTAGTCTGCCAATAGTTCCGTTATGATTCTTAGGTTTCTCCTATTCATTTCCACCAGGGCTGCGGTTTTTCTTTTCGAATGGTTTGGTATAAATACCTTCAAGTGGACGATCTGTTGTTTTCGGCTGGTCAAACTCTTCTTTAGTTATGCTCTTTGATATTCCGAACAAGGGCTCGGGTCCTATGAACTCCTTCATAGTGCCTTTTTCTGCCTGGTAATCGGCTTCAACATTTCCATCAAAGCCTTCGTGTCCAGGCACCATAGCAGAGTTGTTCTGTTGTCCCTGCCCAGACTTAGAAGAAACTTCACGCACTTCCATACTAATCTGGATTATATCCTATTTGATGCCAAGGCTGTACGACATGATTTTGATTGATTGATTTCAACTGTTACACTCAGTTTTTCCAGTAGACAGAGTTGGATTGTATGGACTTCTGCCTGGAACATTGTGTGTAGGTTATATTCCGGCTGTACTCCATGCACTCCGGTTCCAACCCTGTCTTCCGTTTTGAAACCACTGTAAGTTCGCCCTTGTGAGTTTTGAGGTCTACCAAAGTTGTACAGGGGGATTATTGTATCTGACAGCATCGATAAAATTGAATGGGTTTTATCTCAATTTAGAGCTTGCTAGCGCTTTCTCCCCTCGATAGGTTTCTATATACAGTCGTTTTTGCTTATGGAGGAATGCTGAGGAGGACTGCAAAGATGCTGTCGAGGAGATGGACATTGCCCCTGTTATGGTCAAACACGCTCGTCTCTGGAGTTTGTTGAGCTTCACTCGTACAGCCTTTTGTGCTCCTTTACTCCACCATACGGCTGCTTCATAAGTGATCACAGGTCCAACCATTTGTGAGGTGAGGCATTCCTCAAAATTTCCTGCAGATCACCTAGTGATAGTCCTAAGAGCCGCTTGGAGTATGTCCGATATCACTTCCCCAAACTTTTCTCCTACCGTTATAACTATATCGTCAGCCTGGACTTTTACCTCGATTCTCTCTGCCACAAGAGTCCTGATTAGATCGTCTGATAGGACTCCTTTCTGTGGACAGCCTCTCATAGCCCGGGTCTCATGGTAATATTTCCATCTGCCTCAAACGGAACCTATATAATCAGTGTATCTTACTGGTGCAGGAGAATGGAGCAGACACAGTTCACACGTTCTGCAAACACGTTAAAAACATCACAAAGAACCAAAGAGCGAGCAATGTCGAGCTTGAGCATCCGGAACCATAACAAACGAGAAAAGACGACAAAGGAGTAACGAGACATCATACATCGGATTGCAGTAATAAAGTGGAGCTTGTCAAGCCACTTAGCAATGATTCAAAAAGGAAGGTGCGCGATACTAATTGTATAATGGAGTTCCGGAGAGACAACAAGAATACGAGAACGACCACCGATTGAAGAGCAACTGGAAAAATTATTCAAAAAGCTCAAAATGAATTCGATTGAGGGCGATGGATGCAAGTAGCTGCGTGGTGATGGTGATTGATGATGAAGATGATGGTATTGATGACAGTTACTAATAAGGATCGATTTGCAATTAGATGGTTGTGTTCCAGTGATACGATCTGCTGAATCTCCAGATTTCAATGAACTAGAATAATATTGGTGGAAATATCTCAAAGGCGAAGTTTATGAAACTTCGAGTCCAAAGAAATATTTGCCATGAGATCATTAAAAAGACATTGGAAGGTACTCAAGGAGAAATGAAACGATTCCAAAATGCATTTCTCAAAACAATGAACTTTTCAACACCTACTTAAATCATTCAAATTCGTGTTTTCCTTAATGAAAAATTGTTCCGATGCATTAGTTCATGTTATCAAATAATTATCCTGTATTTTACCTTGACACATGATCGATGCCGGTTTTTTTATTGTTTTTGAGATATTACATTTTGTTGGTTAGTTCATTTCCTCATCAAAATTCTATACAATCTGATGATTCAGTTGGAGTACGAAGTAATTAACCAAAACAATGATGATGGCCAGAATGACGAGATGCAATTCATGAAGAAAAAAGATCACAATAAATCCAGGTCTCTAGGGAAAAAGTTGGTTGAGTAGGAAACTGAAATTTGACACCACCAGATCGAAGATAACCTTATGTTGAACCAAAAATATGTGTTATGATATTATTTGAAATAGTGGAATTTGATTTTTGCCAATATCTGAAGAACTATCATTTTCTAGCTCGTATATTTGGAAAATCAGCCAATCCCATTTTAAACTGCAAATTATGTTTTCAGATCTTTATTTCTGAAGCATATTTTCACATATATCATGAATTCAATGTTCTTACGAATGTGATTCGTCAATTTTGAAAATATGAGAGGAAACATACAGTGAGTTTCAAAAAGTTTGCACCATATGAGAAACTGTTTTTATTATCCATTTGTCAAAAAAAATATTTCTGGTAAAAATTGGTGCATTGCAGGAAAAATAATCAGAATGGTGTACAGGGGAGAATAAAAACTAGGAATTTTGACCACCGAAGAGTAAGGTACCCTTATTTTCGACATTATCAAGAAAGTTTATTTAGAAAAGTTGTTGAGAATTGAAAACAATATTCAGATTTGAAATCACAGCCACCTATGCAACATAATTATTTTTTCCGTGTTTTATGTACTATTATCTCATATACACCTTAGGCACCTCCCTCATATTACTATAACATTTCAATGCAAAATTTGGTCCAATTTATTATTTGTACTCGAATATCGACGTTTGTTGAACATGGTTTAAATTTTTACTAGTTTTTTGTTCGAAATTTGATATTTCACTCTGTATGTATGTCCATAATAACTATCAGTATGATTTAAGGGAGGGAAATAAGTAAATTGATTAATTAATGCTGAAACAAGTAAATAATACGAATCTGCAAGTTTACGATCAGTTTAATCATAGTGTTACCTTGAAGAGTAGTCCTAATTTATGTATTAAACATAAAGAAAAACCAAATTACAAAAACTTTCAGAAACCTGAATAATATCATTGAATCCTTAAATTTCCACATGTCTTCCTTCCATCGCCAAACATTTTATTGTACGTGCACAAAATTCTTCATTGACATTTTTTTTAAAATATTTCGGTATACTGGCACAACACTCCCTAATAACATATTTTTATTCATCGACATTTTGAAATAGCCTTCGAGCATACACCTTTTTCTTAAGGTACTTCCATAGAAAATAATCTTCAGGAGTGAGATCGGGAGACCTTGCTGGCCATCGATATATTCATTTACTCTCCAATTTGTCAACGAGATATTCTTCAATTAATGTCGTTCTATGACACGATGCTCCGTCAAGCTGGAACCATAGCCTTTCTCTTTCTGAAAATTAGCCATTAAATAATTAGCCAAGGGAAGATATTTTAATCCGACAAACTTAATTATTGTTGAGAAAAATAATGGTCAAATAGGACTCGGTGGGGGGATTGGCGCGGTGGGTTAGCGTCCGACTCATGATCGTAAGGTCGTGAGTTCGATCCTCGGCCAGGGCAGAAATTTTTCTATTTAATTTGAGAGAATTAAATGTTAAATTTCGTAGCCGGGCCGAGGATGGTCCTCGACGATTCGCTGTTGCGTTCAAATTAACAGTGCTGCTCCTAGGTGGCGTATGGAGTTAGTAACAAGGCCTACCGAGAACACTATGAAATAATACATAAAATACTCAACTTGTGACTGGCCGAAATGACGAAATGTCAAAGCCAAAAAAAAAAAAAAAAAAATAGGACTCGTTTGATTTTTATATGATAACTGAAATCCTGAGATAAGTTATTGAGATGGTTAACAATGCAATAAGAAAACGATATCATTTATTTGTTATTTGTTATGTTCTTATACAGGGTGTAATATAAGTACGTTAAAATATTCAAGTGACGTATTCCTGAGACAATTTTAAGGAAAAAAGTCTGTAAACTTGTGTCCGGAAATGCTTTGTTTCGGAGATACAGGGTGTTGAAATTGAATTTTTTTGTTCGCTTTTTAAAAATAACTTTTGCAAAAAATAAGTTATTTGCGCAAAATTTCCGGGGTTTTTTTGACGTGGGAAATCATAATTTCGTATTAATTTTCATGTAACATCTAGAGGGCGCTGCGTACGCTGTCATTATTTATTTCAAATTGCCCTAACATTTTTGACAGTAAACTTTTGGTACTTTTCATGGAAAAACCTTATTCCCACACCTTTTCCAAGTAAAAAAGGTACACTTCCTCACTAACGCTGGAGGTGATCGTTTTCGAGATATTTACAATTTTCTATATCGATGCAAGTTATTTAGCTCCTAGGGCGCTAAGTGAAGTGAAGTTGCTGAGAACATTACAAAAACTGGGTATGTGGTAGGTCTTGTCAAAATAAACTACTTTTTTATTATGAAATGTTTATCGAAAAATGATTTGTTTTCGAGATACAGATTGTTGAAATTTTTCAAAACATGGTTGGTTTTTGTCATAAGTTTTTTGCAATTTTAGTTATTTTCATCAAACTTTATGCGCAGTATACCCAGACAGACTTCTTCTAAACTGAGCATTATCAAACTGCTTAATCAGTATAGCCAAATTAGATTTCAATAATTTTGTCACTTTCCGCTTGCAAATTAAGTTAATTGAATCGAGTAGGCTATGAACGTTCGTTCATAAAAATAGAAGTTCGCTGTCATATTTTCAACTTTTCATTGACAAATTCACAGTTCGGAGTTTATAAAGCGATTTTTTGGTACCATGCCCGACTTTACGAATGCTGAAATGGCTGATATGGTTTTTGCATACGGCTTGGCTGACGGAAATTCAACCGAGGCCAGACGCATCTATCAGGAAAGGTATCCCCAACGCGTCACTCCTTGTGCAGCGACATTTGCGAATCTTTTCCGGCGACTTTCCGAATCTGGAAGCTTTGAAAGAAATTCTGCAGTAGGACGCCACGGACTACAAGAACTGTGGAATTGGAGGAGGCGGTTCTCGAAGAAATTAGTGAACATCCAGAGACAAGTACAAGAAAAATTAGTCAAACTTTAAATGTGGGTCACATGACCGTTTACAGAATTTTAAAGGAACAGCAATTATATCCTTATCATATTCAGCGTGTCCAGGCACTTACGCTACGTGATTTTCAACCACGTATCGAATTTGCTCAATGGCTTCAAAGAAAAGTCGAACAACATCCCCAAATTTTATCGAAAATCCTCTTCACAGATGGGGCTAATTTTTCAAGAAATGGTATCATGAACTTCCATAACAACCACATCTGGGCGGAAGATAACCCACATGCGATAACGCAAACTCATTTCCAAGACAGATTCTCTCTTAATGTATGGGTAGGCATAATTGGGATTATTCAATTGGGCCCTATTTTCTCCCCTTACGTTTGAATGGAGATGCTTACCAACATTTTTTGGAACACGAGCTTCCCCAGCTTATGGAAGATGTTCCCATTGGTCTCCGAAATCACTCTTGGTTTATGCACGATGGAGCCCCTGCTCATTTTAGTCTGATAGCAAGGAATTTCTTAGACGTAGCATATCCCCAACGATGGATAGGAAAAGGAGGCACTCAGCATTGGCTTCCGAGGTCACCGGACCTCAATCCCGTCGATTTCTTTTTGGGGACACCTAAAATCACTAGTTTATGCTAGCCCCATTGAAAACGAGGGAATGTTGAGGGATCGCATCATAGCTTGCTGCGAAACGATAAGAAACACTCCCGCATTTTTCAACGGGTGCAAAATTCTTTGATGAGGAGAGCAGAAGCTTGTATTACTGTTGGGGATCGTCACTTTGAACAGTTGTTGTGATAGTTGTTTCGTTCAATTTTTATATGTTTAATTGCCTAATAAATAACATAGTACTTCTCCGAATTGTTTTTCACAAACTCCGAAATGTAGCACTTTCTAATTGAATAATTAAACCTGACAAAAGTTTTTAATTTGGATTGATTAAGCAGTTTGATAATGCTCAGTTTGAAGAAGTCTGTGTTTAAAGTTTGATGAAAATAACTGCAGTTGCAAATAACTTATGACAAAAACCAACCATGTTTTGAAAAATTTCAACAATCTGTATCCCGAAAACAAATCATTTTTCGATAAACATTTCATAGGAAAAAGTAGTTTATTCTGACGAGACCTACCACATACCTACTTAGTTTTTGTAATGTTCTCAGCAACTTCACTTAGCGCCCTAGGAGCTAAGTAAGATGCATCGATATAGAACATTGTAAATATCTCGAAAACGATCACCTCCAGCGTTGTTGAGGAAGTGTAACGTTTTTACTTTGAAAAGGTGTGGGAATGAGGTTTTTTCTTGAAAAGTACCAAAAGTTTACTGTCAAAAATGTTAGGGCAATTTGAAATAAATAATGACAGCGTACGCAGCGCCCTCTAGATGTTACATGAAAATTAATACGAAATTATGATTTCTCACGTCGAAAAAACCCCGGGTACCAAATTTCGTGCAAATCACTTATTTTTTGCAAAAGTTATTTTTAAAAAGCGAACAAAAAAATTCAATTCCAACACCCTGTATCTCCGAAACGAAGCATTTGCGGACACAAGTTTATATAGACTTTTTCTCTTAAAATTGTCTCAGGAATACGTCACTCGGATATTTCAACGTACTTATGTTACACCCTGTATAAGAACATAACAAATAAATGATCGTTTTCTTATTGCATTGTTAACCATCTCAATAACTTATATCACGATTTCAGTTACCCATCATTACATAAACTCAAACGAGTCCTATTTGACCATAATTTTTCTCAACAATAATTAAGTTTGTCGGATTAAAATATCTTCCCTTGGCTAATTAATTAATGGCTAATTAATCGCTGAACTAATATTCTTTCTCTATTAATTTAATTTATTTATTTATTATTCTATTTGCTGTCTTTGACTTCTTTTTTGGGGTTAGATGGAAGAGCAGATGTATGTTAAATGCTAATATATATTTCATATTGTACTGTATTCATCATTACATACAAACTGAATCTCGCCCTAACTATATAAATAAAATGTAATATTTTCCTTTATTAATTGGTAATAAAGATATTTATTATTATTACTATTATTATTAATCATTGTCGAGAAAATATAAATCATTTGTACCAACTTTTGAATGCATCATGTGATAAAGAGAAATTTGGAACATCCATTATATCGCCAAAAAGTGTGACATTATATGAGAAAGACCGTCTAAATAATTGTTTCTTGTGCTTGGGAATCATAAGCATATTTCTACGCCTCAAATTCGGATTATGTTTATCGGTTCTGAATGTAACTCTCCGGTATTAGTAGTCCGGTATTTTTCCTTTGAAAATTTCATAGAAGAAGCATGCCATATGATGTCTACGACGATTGAACATACTAAGACTAAGCCATCCGTGTCACTCAATTCATAGACGAATTTTTCATGTGGAATATGAAATTATTCCTAATATTGTATGATAAACGTTATTACTGGAAGTACATATATACTTTCGTTTTGAAAAAAATATAGTTTTTTTCTATGAGGATTCCTTAAGGAAAAGGTGTATGCTCGAATACCACTTCAAAATATCGATGAATTAGAAAATGTTATTAGGGAGTGTTGTGCCAGTATACCAAAATCTTTTTTGAAAAATCTGCACGAAAAATAAAATGTTTGGCGATGAAAGGAATCCATGGGGAAATTCAAGGATTCAATTATTGATTATTCAGGTTTCTGAACGTTTTTGTAATTTGGTTTTTCTTTATGATTAATACATAAATTAGGACTACCCTTTAAGATAACACTACGATTAAAGTGATCGTAAACTTGCAGATTTGTATTATTTGATTGTTAAGCAATAACTAATTGATTTATTTAATTATTTTCATCCATTAAATCATACTGATAGTTGATAAGGACATACATACAGAGTGAAATATCAAATTTGCACAAAAAAACTAGTGAAAATTTAAACCATTTTCAACAAACGTCGATATTCTAGTACAAATAATAAATTGGCAAAATTTTAGTATAGTAATATGAGGAAGGCGCCTAAGGTGTATATGAGGCTAGAACCATAAGAAATGGGAAAAAATTGTTGCGTAGGTGACTGTGATTTCAAATCTGAATATTGTTTCAAATTCTTAACAACTTTTATTTATAAACTTTTTTGATAATGTCGAAAATAAGGGTAGTTTACTTCTGATCAAAATTCACATGTTTTGTTCTCCCCTGTGCACCGTTTGTAAATTCAGAATTTTGACAACTCAAATGCAAGTTTTCTGTAATTCACCAATTTTTATTACGAATAAAATTTTCTGACAAATGGATAATAAAAAAAGTTTTCCATATGGTGCAAACTTTTTGAAACTCACTCTAGGTATAACTAACAATCCATTTGTTATAATAGTTGCTGAATATAAAAACATATTTATCGGAATTAATTTTGAAAAATAAAGGTTGACATAAAAAGAGGTGTGTGCTACTTCATAAAATATCTCAACTCTAGAAGTCATCAACATTCGCAGAATTACCAAGTAAAACATTCATATATTTTCATGAAATCAATGAATCTAAAAAATATTGGAGATTCATGTGACATTGGGAAATATTCCGATTTTGATCTAATCTCCCAGTTGAATAATGTTTCATTAAAATGTTATTATAATCGCCCAGTCCAACTGACCAAGGTTGTTTTAGTAATTTTCGAATTTCGTAGAATACTTGAATTATGCACTGCTAAATGTCTCAATAATGATGGTTTGAATAAGGTCATTTGATCATTCATATTTTTTAATATCCTGATTTTGCGATAAAGAGTTGCAAATGTGAATAATCCGATCAAGGCCAAATAGTCAAAATGACACAAGAGCTCTATCTCAAATTTCTGTTTTATTATCTCACATAAATACACTTCTTAATATCCTATTATTACTTGTCATAATTTGTTACTTGAAAATATATACTAATAAACGTGATGAGATTCATTTGCATACTCACTTGTATTATCATCTTGAATAAACTTCTGGAAGTTCAGGATATTGTTTCAAAGTGGAACACCATGATGTTAATTTAGAATCTCCGAAAAATATAACAGATTTCCCAAATAACATACCGGAGGACCAGGAGTTGAGGTACACCCAACCAATGTTTCTATGGTTTTGAAGATACAGGTTTCAAATTTGCTAATCGAATACGTTTATTTTGACATCACCGGTTTTACCGGAAGTGACCCAAACTTTTATTTTTCATATGACATTCTGTACATTTATTTCATTATCCGAAAGAGCTTTGAATTTGTAAAGGCCTCAATACACGATGGGCCATCGTGTGGAGGGCGTAGCGACGTTGGAAGGCTTATGGCGCGATGGGATGGTCTAGAATTGCCTAGGTGTCGGTTTTTCGTCCGCACATCAAAGGATAAGGGGCCGGTGATGGCGTTACGCATCTACATGTGGCCCATAACTCAGTATTGCCACAGTTTATAGCTAAAGAAGCAGTTAGCTCACTTGGCCCAAATGCATGTTCCAAGGTAACATCCACTCCAGGGAAAGAATTCAGGATGCGCAGAAGACTGTACGAGATTATCGCTCTTCGAAGTATACGAAAAATGTCAGTATTAGTTACACAGTAACACGCGGTATGCGCGAGGGATAAAAATCAGAGTTGCGCAGTGTACAAACGGTACAAAGTGCCGACGCCAAGTGAACTAACTGCTTCTTTAGCTATAAACTGTGGTATTGCTAAATAAATATATTGCCGCAGCAGCGAGCACATCTCCGTGCATCTTGAGAATATAAGAACTGAACGGCGCCAACGTGAAGATGCGGTACAACCATCGTTGGGCATCTCAACTGGCCATCTGATGGGCCATCGTGTATAAAGGCCTTAACATGAATGTTAAAAAAAATGGTTGAAAAATGGCGGAAACACAGATGATGTTTCAATTGAACAATGTTTGCCATGAACATGAAATTTATCATGTCATATTAGATACCAGCAGGTTCCACTATGAGTGTTCTCAAAATTGGATGTTCTTCAACAAAGGCGGCTTTTGGCATAAGAAAGCGAAACAAAAAAGCACCTTTTATCAACAACGTGACAGATTTCATCATCATGAGAAATGCTAAATTATGTGATTACTCGTGTCATAATCGTTATCGCAAATTTACAGAAGAAAAAAATATGGAGGGTTCATTCCACTTTTGGGATCAAACAAAACTAATATCTAACAGTAAAAAAAAATACTGAGCATAAGTAATACTAGCAATGGGCCTTTTTCTTCAAGTACGAAAAATTCCCCACTAGCAGCGTTAGTAGTTCGGTAGGGACAAACATTACCTAACTCACAGTAAAATACATGTAAAAAAATGTTTTTGACAGAAGATGACGTTCCAGGAGCCAAATTGAAATTTGCAAATGTGAAGGATAATAATGTAGCAACATTAAAAAAAAAAAAATTTACAGTGAATATGATTCAAGAGGTCATGTTTAGGCACCGTTTTGCCTCTCTTCTTTTTACCAGCTTAAATTACAAACACCAAATCACTCATTTTCGGTACAACTTTGCACAAAATGTAGCCGGTTTGAACGAAAAAATACTCTTTTAACATTTACACCTAACCTAACTTCATTTACATCTAACCTAACTTGTCACATTTACTAAATTTCATCTGTCAAAGGTGAAAAGTTAGTATTTTTTCGATAAAACCGGCTATATTTTGTGCGAAGTTTTACCGAAAATGAGTAATTTGGTGTTCGTAGTTTAGGCTGGTTAAAAGGAGTAGGCATTGTGAGTGATATTTGTGCGCGAAAACGGTGCCTGAAAATGACCTCTTGAAGAAGGAGATAGTCAATATATCTTGGAAACGGTAAGAGACCGCCGCGTTTCGGATCCGTATTCAGGAGGCAAAAACACGTCAAACAGTTATTTTCAGGGAGCATGAGCACGACCCCTCAACATTTACCTAACCCATTTTACTAATCGTTGCAGAAACTGGATCAGGATTTTAGTCAGTTGGACCTTTGCCACCAATAAATTGTTTAGAGCAAACATATGAATATTTATTTATTTTTTCTTTTGTTAAATCCACTTTCTTCGAGGCATGGATCCATTTATTACATCTAACTTCATCAATGAGAGGTTTTTCGAATGATATAGAAAACACGTTTTCCTCTGGATATCGATTATGCAAAGTACTGTTCGCAAAACTACAATGTTTTGTTGGCACTGTGGTTATTTTATTTTTTTTTATTTACTCAATTATTTTAAATAAGTCAACTGTATCACTTAAATAACACTATCTTGAAAGGAGAAGGATTGATGTTTGTCCCCACCACAAGTGCTCCCTCTAGTGACAAATTTGCTACACTATTCTCAGGAAAAAGTCTCATTGCTGCTCTCAGGCGATGTTCTAAATTCTCCATTACTGTAGGTGTAGAAGAGTAAGAGGTAAACCTATATGAAAAAATCTAATGGCGTGAGATCGGGTGACCTCGGAGGCCATATTGTGGGTCCATTCGTGCCAATCCATTGATTTGGGAATTGTCCATCAGGGTGATTGGTCACTACTCCGGAATTATGAGAAGGTGCACCATCTTGCTGGAAATGCATTTTTCTGTAGACATCGAGAGGTAAATGAAACCTGCTATTTCGTTCTGTAAAAATTCCAAATAGCGTTGCCCATTCAACATACCATAGGATATCAATGGCCCAATAATTCGAGATCCAATCAGACCCATCGATAGGTTGAACCCAAAGCGTTCCTAGTCATTTCCTTCTCTAATGAGCCTGGGGTTTTCAGTTCAAAATTCATCGGAAAATAGAACATTTCTCGTGATATTAGGGTTTCTTATGCAATATTGCACTCTTCTCTGATAACCATTTTCGTAAAGGCGCTGGTGTACCTGATATTTATAGGGCTTCACCATGTTTTTTTCAGGATGTTTCGAGCTGATTCTCGTCCAATTGGCAATTCTCATTCGATTTGCTGAAGTGAGATGGTGGTTACAGCATACACAAGAACCAAAACATTGGTTTCAGCCTCTTCATCAATTATTAACCTATCTTGATCATGAGCATTAACATCTGGTTCCATCCTGAATTGCTTTTCAAAGAATGCAAAATAGTTTCTATTTGGTTGACGTTGTTCTCTGTATAAAATGCAAGCCGCAGTTGCATTTTTTCTATACTCATCATGAATTATCAGTGTATCTACTTGTTCATTTCTAATATATTTTCAAGCCATCGGAGTATTTTTCAACAACTCACAATTCTCTAATATTCAATATGTAGACCAAACTGACACTTTATTGTGATAAAAGGTGCGTTTTTGTTTCTCTTTCTTATGCTCAAAGCCGCCTTCGTTGAAGAACATCCAATTATGAGAACACTCATAATGAAACCTGTTCCTTTCCGAATTTTCTATAACTTTTCACAAGGGTAATCTGATAATTTATAATTCTTCAACATGAAGTGAAAAGAGCTTGTTATTCAATAAATGGTACTTGGGAGTGTTTTTATGTACCTTTTGGTTTTGAGGCAATTTATGATAACTGTTGAAAAATATGGCAGGTGCAATTTCATGGGGACCTCAATTTCCAATTGGATGTTACCTCGAAGCTACCTCTGGTAAGTGACGACGCCGTTTGTCAGTTGAGTTTGATTTTCATGGCCAACCTTGTTCAATTGAGGAATCAACTGTATTTTCCCCATTTTTCAACCGATTTCAAATGTTTGAAAACAATCATGTCACAAATTTACAGTTCTTTAAGATAATCAAAAAAAATTTAAAGGGTGTCATATGAAAAATAAAAGTTGGGGTCATTTCTGGTGAAACCGGAAGTAAACAGTTTTACGTTGTGATGCCGAAATAAACGTATTCAGGTACCATAGCCAAATTTTAAACCTGAAAATCATAGATAAATTGGGGGTGTCCCTCAACTCGTGGTCACCAGATACAGATGGATGTTTTTGGGCAAACATATCGCTGTTAGATATCCAAGAAAAAAAAGGAAGTTAAAATGACTGGGTACTGAGGAAGCAAAACAAATATTTATGGGGGCTTCAAATTTTAATTTAAAAAAAATGGAAATAATATGATTCAACGTTCATCTTGCAATATTGCTAACAAATAATTTCAAAGAAATGGTCTGATGCAAATATTTTATATTATTCAAAACAGCCCTCGTATGATAAATCCATTATTAGCGATCTATTCTACATTTGAATAAAATCTGCATTTTAAAATGAATAAAAAAAAAAGAGTGAAAAACAATATATTTAGGGACTATTTTGAGATCTTTAAAAAACAATTGTAATTAGGAGAACAAGTCATTTCTAGTTACCGTTGATGGAGTGGATATTTTATATTCGGATTCGCAGAAAAAAAATCAATGCAAATGGAGCTGCGAACTTCATTGTGTAGATGACTGGGAGTTAATATTTGAGTTCATGAAATTGTAGTGAAACTTTTGAGAGTCATCCATGTAACTGAATTAGCAAATACTTAATGAGATCCAGCCCCGGATAAAGTGATGAGGTTATAAGTTTATTTCTTGAGAGCGAGTTCTCAAAAAATCAAATAGAGCTGAAAGCAATTCTATAAAATAATCTGATCTACTTAACGAATCTGAATAACTTTTCTTAATCGACTCAATATTATCTTTCCTGCAGGAAGGTTCCCCAAACTAATTGGCTTCATCAGGTCATGGATTGAAGTGAGTTATAATGTATTGAACTTTTTTATATCAGTAGGATTTGCGTGTAAGAGCAGTTTTCCTTCACAAATGTACATACGCTTATGGGCGATATTTTCTAAGACATTCACTCAAATCGTCTTTTTACCTGTTCGAACTTTGGTGGACATTTGTTCATTTATTTTTGGTCTATGTAAACCTTTGTTGTTTGGTGGTTTGAATCTCCTTTGAATAGATAGTGTCCAGTCAGTGTCGTTGTAATAATTATCCACTGATTTGTGTTAGTTGGAGCACTTCTTTTGTTTGAGGAATTTCACCATTCATTTTTCGAAATATTCTACAAACATTATTTTTGTTCTTTAAACCGTCCCATAATGTTTATTTGGATACTCCAAAATTACGTTCGAGTTGAGCTGATCCTAATCCTCTTTCTGTAAGCTCATCAGCTTTTTACTTTGCTGAGAGTGTTCTAAT
Source organism: Gonioctena quinquepunctata (assembly GCA_018342105.1). Taxonomy (NCBI): domain Eukaryota; kingdom Metazoa; phylum Arthropoda; class Insecta; order Coleoptera; family Chrysomelidae; genus Gonioctena; species Gonioctena quinquepunctata. Next base: position 222,989 of record JAFIRS010001962.1, read on the forward strand.
ATTCTGGCAACCAATATATATCAGCATGTTATGATCCGCCAGGGCTTTCAGTTCTTCACACCACTGTGAATTTCAAGTATTAGTCCAATAGCCCCGTCGATTTTTATACCTTGAACCCCCGGACCATTCTAAAGTTTTCTACAGGGTTCGTCATGAAAACATAGCTATAAAACTGTACCGGAAGTAATCATTATTAATTCATAACTAGACGCGTTTTTTCAACATCTACCAAGATTGTGCATTTCAATGAGTACGACTAGGAAAATTCAATGAGCCTCGTCCCATCCTGCCGCAACCCTCGGCACAGTGGCGATGAAGGGTTGGGAAAACGAAGTTTTCTATCTTTTCAACCCTGTTAAAAAAATACTTTGACCAAAAAACAAATATGCCGACTTTCATGTTGCCGGAAACCCCCGGCACAATGGGATAAATCAGCAAGTGCCATGTGCAAGTTTTTGTATCACCGCGCTTATGTACTCGAGTAAACCCATATTTTTTCACAGGATTCGGATCGTTTATTATCTCGCATTATTATCCGATGCAATTACAACTACTAAACAATTTCTTCAACTTCTACAACAGGCTACTTTTGTAATTTTTCGATAAATTGCAGAAGTAATTTGTGTTTATTATTGAAAAATGGATTAGTTAATAATTTATTGTTAATTTTTCATCGATGTGTTTTTCTGGAGAATGTGTAACAACAATTGTTTAAAACAGTCTTACTTTCTTTGTTTTCTTTATTTGAGATTCTAGGAAGGGTGAATGAAATGTGCAACGTTTCGAATTCACTTGGTTTTTGACTAGAGTGTGGTTCTTCAAGGAAGAGTTCTGCTGATCAGTCGAAATTTCAAACAATCATCCGACATGCGTTGTACGTGCACAAAATATGATTACTTCATTACATAAGAGCCGGTAACAACAAGTCAATGCTAAATCTATTCCGCATTTGAATCAGAACTGCTCTCATTCAAATCATCGCTGTCATCTACGCTCAAGGGAGCAGGATTTCCCTCAAACCAAACGGGTTCTTATATATCCCTCATTACCCAGCCACACTGTTCGGGGCTCAGTGTGGTACATTCTTGTTTGGTCGCATTTTTTCACAACAAAGATCGCTCTTAAAATTGTTCGCTCCAAAGACTTGAAGCATGGCGGTATCGTATTCGAATCAAATCCTCTGTTTGTTTATGAGCTTTTCGTTGTCTTTCTCACCCGAATTTATATTGTGAAAAATAATGGACCTCGCAGTGTTCACGTTACTGCATTTTTAATTGTGTAGGTACATTAATGACGTGAAATCTTGCAATTTGCCAACATTTTCATGATCATAAATATCTGACAAATCAGTTAAAGATGGAAAAACTCAGTAGAATGATTTATTTTTTCTTAATTGTTGAAGGTGAAGGCATGGACACCGAGTAAAGCACTACACAACAACGGTTCCAATGTTTCAGCTAATGTGGTGCAATCTACGCACTCCATACTTTTAAATTTGGGAAATTCTGCATGTGTTTCGAAAGTAAAATGAATACATCGGTGTCAATGGCTTTTACCATAATTTTACTGTTTGGCTTCAATTTGGATTTACGAAACATTTATGGTTCTTCAGCAATTCTGGTTCTTCGGTTTGAATGACGCAACCGCCCTGAATATGGTATGAAAAGCAGTTCGAAGTATCAAAAAAGTTTTTTTGTTTCCCAAAATTCCAGCTACCCGTCATGGGCCCAAAATTCTGAGTAAAACGAAACGTGAGCTTCTATGAATTTTTTGTTTCTTAAACTTTTCGAAATCATTTGGTCTAGTCTGTTTCGGACCAACAATTATGTACGATACGTCTAGCTCACCTCTATTTTCGTCCTCAATCTTTGATTGATTGGCCAAAATACCTGTTAAAAATTATGTGGATCTATGTTTTCGAATGTTTGAGGGAGCGACGCGCTACACAAATAAAAACATAAAAGCCATCTATTACATCAATATCGACAAAATAAATTGGAATCAGTATTTTATTCGACCTTATTTTCATATTGAAGCCCTTCCCTTTTCCACAACCCCTAAACTAAAGTGAGATTGTTCAAACAATTGTTTTTACCCATTCTCCAGAAAGACACACATATGAAAAACTAACAATTAAGGATTAACTAGTCCATTTTGTCATGTACTACTCTAAACCTGTCAAATTTGACATTTTTTTCGATTTTTTTTTATTTCGAAAAAAGCCAAGGAAAAAGTTGCTCAGTTTCCAATTTCATACCTTTCGCTCTACCGATTTGAACGAAACATGATTTTAATTTCATAATTTTGATGAATACGTGTCTTCAATATCTTGCCCAGAAAATACCCGCATTGGCCTGTTAACAGAAAAACAAATGAATGCACCTCCAAAAATTCGTCTTTGTTGTTGCAAAGTTCATCTAATTTTTTCATTTGATTGTGAAACTGATTCGGATTTTCAATGTATGGACGTTAATATGTCAGTAATCGAATAAACAAATTTCTCTTCATTCTTATTACACTCGTATTCCTTGTTTCAATAGATTTTTATCCAGTTTGATTATTTTTCTGACCAATGAATCAGTTACAAACAAACCCGAAATATCATACTTTTCTGTAAACTAAACAATGACCTACAGTTTCATAACTATTCAAAAGACTTTCGTTCTAGTGATTTGTACTAAACATGATATAAAATTTCGTGATTTTAAACAATACAAGACTAATGGGGAACATCTCGGGAAGAAAATAGTACAATTGATCGAATCGAAATAAAATTTTCCCTCAGTAGGCCTTTTAAACAAATTTTTAGTTTTGGTTAATGTCAAATTATTGCGTTTAATAAATCGAACTGTTTTGTGTACAGATTTTCGTACTTTATAATTCACAAATAAGTTTTATGTACAATGTTATCCACACAAGACAAAGTGGAAATCGTTCTTTTATGTGGTGAGAATGTGCCATAACGAGATGTTGCTTGTATTTTCAATCACCGGTATCCAGGAGGAAATATTCACTTTAGTACCGTGGGAAGGATATTGAAAACATTCAAAGAAACTGGCTCTGTGGACAATCGTTTCAAGAAACCACATAATCCATAAGGTATAATGAAGAAGAACAACTCGATGCTTGTTTGAGCGTTGTTGAAAACGGAAAAACTAATATTAGGAGTATCAGTGAAAATAAAGGGGTTGGCAGAGAAACTGGGAGAAGAATTTTGCACAAAAATAATTTCCATCCCTATAAGCCAAAGTTCATACACACTCTTAAAGAAAGAGATTTCGATATTCGAGTAGGATTTTCATTTTGGTTCCAAAGTAAGAGAGCAAATGATATCACAGTTCCCTACAGGATTTTATGGAGAGGCAACTTTCACGTCGAACGGAACAGTTAGTTCCCAAAATTGTCGCTGGTGGTCCAACAATAATCCAAATTTTGAAATAGAAGGCCGTGACCAATATTCATTCAAGACAAATGTGTGGTGTGGTTTATAACATAACCAATAATTGGACCATATTTTTTTAGAGAAAATTTGAACGCAGACATGTACAGAAATTTCATTATGAATCAGTTGTCTGAAGTTTTGGATAATCTGCCTCTAAGTGTTAGACGAAATTTGTGGTATCAGCTTGACGGGGCACCGATCCACCAAACGGTAGAAGTGAAACAGTGTCTCAGTCAGATGTTTAGGGGCAAAGTGATAGGACGAGATTGGGAAGATTATTGGCCACCAAGATCACCGGACTTATCTCCAATGGACTTTTTTTCTATGGGGTTATCTGAAACAAAAAGTGTATAAGCACAGACCATTTGCAAACAAAGAATATTTAGAGAATACCATTCGGGAGTGTTGTGCTAACATAAATCCCCTATTCATTAAAAATGCCACAAAGTCTGTGAATGAAAAGACTCTAATTTGTATAGAATGGGAAGGACCGCATACTGAATGATGAATTCGGGTTCTTTAGAAGATTATTGAGATAAATCAATGAATGTTACGATGTTTTGTTGTGAATTTGGTTATAGTTATTTTGATTTAATGTTTTTTACACATCTAATGTTGAAAATAAAGAATATGAGATTTGTGATATTAATTCAAAAAAGGTTCGACCTTATTTTCATATTGAAGCCCTTCCCTTTCCCACAACCCCTAAACTAAAGTGAGATTGTTCAAACAATTGTTTTTACCCTTTCTCCAGAAAGACACACATATGAAAAACTAACAATTAAGGATTAACTAATCCATTTTGCAATAATAATAAATTCATCGAAAAATAACAAAAGTAGCCAGATTCAGAGACATCGAAGTTGAGGAAATTGTTTAGAAAATTTTTTTGTAGTAAAATATTGCACCGACCACTTGCTGATTTGCCGGTTGCGGAGGGTCTCCGGCAACCTGAAAGTCGGCACAGTTGTTTTTTGGGTATATCTGGTCCGTATCTCTAATTTTGGTTGAGGGTTTTTTATCTGGGACGGAAAGCTAAAAAACTGCGTTTTTCTCGCCCCTTTAACGCCGCTGTGACGCAGCACGTGAGTTTTCCTGGTCGTACACATTGAAATGTACAATCTATGATTATTTTATGTGTCCGGGAAAAAAGGTAGATGTTAAAAAAACGCATCTGGTTATTTATTAATGATAATTACTTAGGGCACGATTTCCGCCTGCACAGTTGCCGTTTAATGGATATGTTGTCATGACGAACCATATAGAAAATTTTATAATCTTTTAATCAAGGTATAAACATCGACCCGCTCTCCTACTATATGGGATTGTTACCGGAGCCTGACTCTCTGGAAGAATACTGTTCTATTCATTTTGTCGAGCCCTCGTGCCGTTTTCTCTTGCAAGCTGAAGGAGAGATTGCAGGGGAATCCTGTTACCAACTTCAAGACTTTTTTGACCAACTCGAGAAGCAGCTTGTCTTGGTCCTGCAACCTTATTCCAGTGGGTTGTGATTTTATCAGCTTCCCAGCATCGAAACTCTTCCCTAATGTGGGCTTTGAAGAGACCAGGGTTTTGGGCCAGAAAATTGAGTGTTTGCCCTTTTCTTCGTTTCCTCATTGCCTTTGATTTCCTTGTGACCTGGCACCCACATCAGAGTGAACTGATTATTCGTGGCCAGTTGTCTCAGGAAGAGTTTGCAATCCCAAGTCAGTCTAGACTCACAAGTGTGTGACTTTAGAGATTTGAGGGCTGCTCGACTATCTGATAGGATATAGATTTTTGCGCCCCTGGAGCCTCTTGCAAGGCATTCTTGGGCGCAAATTTCTATAGCATAGACTACTGTTCCATACAGAACTTTGCAGTTCAATTCATCTCTTGATGAAACCAATTGGCAAAGCATTTGATTCAATCGTTTCAGATTAGGTGTTTTTGAGTGAAGTTTTCATTCTACATGGTTTTAAAATTCTCTACACAAAATTAAATTTTATGAACGTTGATTATTTGCACTACTGGGAATTACTTTGAACCACTACGAATTCGTTATAGAACTTATGCATTATATTTTGACTACCGACAATGAATTATATTTCATAGTTAAGTGACCATTTACCACTGTTTTTTTTCAAACCTTCACCAGCATGTTTTAATGAAACATATATTCAACTAGGCTGGCGCTTTTAGAAAACCAGGTGACTGAAACGTAGTTATATTTTTCCTTTTCAGATTTCTCACTTCACGAATCAAAAGCTTGAAGTTTAAACGTACTCTAGTTAGGGAATGAACTATAGAGATAATCAAAAGAAGCAAGTAAAGCTCGCTCGAGGCACTAATGACTGGAGAAAGAAGATTTGGAATTAAGCGCAGTAATTAAATAAGAGTGAAGGAACAACTGGGGCAGAAATTGAGGTAGCTGATTCAATTAGTAACGATTATCCCATCAATTTGAGCAACTCCGTTTCAATGAAATTATTTTCAGAGCTCGATAGGATTATATTGTTTTGTTGGTAAATGTTCGTGAAACACCCACTGATAGATGAAAATGCTGATAATGATGACTGCAGAGAGATGCTACTTGTCATTGGAATATCCTGACCAATATGGGGCTTTCGACCCACCCATTTCATGATAGAAAGATGAAAACACTAAAAACATGAAGACAATTCAGGGTGAAAACTGTGGAATTTTTCACACGAGTGTGAGAATCTTTACACGGTATCATGTTTTTTTCTCTGACAGAAGGGAGTTCTAACTGTGCAGTTTTGTTATTTCTGTATGATAGATTTGTCTCTTTGAAAATATGTGAACTTATTGATACGGTTAGTGAAAGTTCGAATAAACTAACTGTTAGAATCTGCGCACGAATCAATTTTCGCAAGCTCATAATTTCGCTATTCAGATATAATCTGCGCATGCGTGGAATTCCTTCAATATCGGTAAGATCAGAATTATTGATAAAAGGTGCGCATGTTGAAATTTTTGTCGTTTTTGGTAAGATATAACTCACCAATGAAGAGGTAATTCTGTACACTTTTCACCAATATTATTGGAACTCTGTGCAGATTCCATTTTGTGCATTCACAGAATCTATCGATGTTGTTGGTGAAATCTCACAAAAGGAAACGATATGGACTGTGATATATAAAAACAGTTTTTCAGCATTCATCATGAAATGGAGGAGTACAAGCTCAAAACCTATCAATCAAAAATTTATTCAGAAATCCGGAACAATTTCTGAATTTTCTTTGAATTCCAATTTTTCTTCAATGATACAATGATCGTATATAAGTATGTCAATTTCAGTCACCTGATTTGAACAATTGCTTAGTATAATCCTGATTCATGAATTTTTTTCAGTGACATGAATTTACGTGACTACCAGTGGAAATGTAAGATAATAGTCGGAGAGTAGACTTCCGAATTAAGATAACCTGTATACTTTTTGCCAGCACACAAAAATTCGAGAACTATTTCGTAGAAAATAAATATAAAAGAGACTATCAAAATAAATGAAATATTCTGTACAAGTCGCTAGATAATAAATTTCAATCAAGTTTTTCCTAATAATATAATAATAGTTGATCACGGAATACGTTAAGTCCGGATATAGTGTTTCTACTCCTTTAATCTTTTTCATAAAGAGTGTAATCTAACCTCTTCCACACCGGTGTATAATGCTATTTTATCACAAATTACAGTGGTTCAAAATTCGAAAAAAAAATGATTTTTTTTTATTTTTCTTGGCAAATTCGATGAAATTTTGGGAGCCGCTGTCCACATAACCTCAGATGACCTGCTCAGAGCCGTAAGAAAACACTGGCAATTGCCAAATGAACATTTGAATAATGTGGAATAACGAATTGATTGTTTGGTAAATATACAAAAAGAGTCTAAGCATTTATTGCAGGCTAACGGCGATAGGTATTCGATTTCATAGCGATGAAAACAAACGAATCTTCATCAAAAAATCAGTTGTTAGACACAAACAGTATTTTATTGAATATAATATCGATTGTGCCCTAGTGATCCCAAATGGCAGGTCAACAGTGTTGCCAGGTAGGGTTTTCAAGATTCTCGCACACGCCTCTTTTCTTGAGCAATATTAACAACTTCCTTCTTGGCTGTGTATGTAGCACCGTAGCTACACAGAAGCTAACACAGACACCGATCCGTTCTTTTTAGGTCATACTTGAGGCACCGGAACAGCATCAAAAGCCTTCCCCTTACCCTCTTGCACCTACCAAGAACACTTGGTGCAACAAGCCTTTTTTGGTTATGTTCAATGTTACAATATCACCAAGATGGTGTCCATCGTTTCATTACTATAAGTGTAATATATTCATTTTTGATGTTTTTATTGTTATAATATTATTTGAGCACTAACCAACATCTACACTGTTACTACCCGAGGCCTGAATACAAAAACAGCAGAATTTCTCCAATCTTCTTCATTATCTGAATTTCAGATAGAAGCACTCACGGAAACCTGGAACATTTACACAAACTATAAGTTGCGCCTCAGAAAACCAGCTACAGGCGGATACAATATACAGGGTGATTCAAAAGTACTTTGACAAACTTCAGAAGGTGATTCCTCACAATATTCTAATATGAATTGTCCGAATAAATATATGTCCGGAAACGCTTCGTTTGCAAGATACAGGGTGTTGAAGTTTTATTTTTATGTTCGTTTTTTTTAAATAACTTTCGAAATACTGACCTTATTTACACGAAAATTGGTATTGAGAGGTTTTTTGAGGTGTCAAATTCGAACCTGATGTTATTATTGCTCTTACTCGTAGGGGGCGCCACCTACACGTCTTTTTCTTTTTTGAAAATTCATAACTTTTTTGAGCGTACATCTAGCATATTTTATAGTAAAAAAATCAATTCCTCTATCTACGTAAAAAAGCTACCCTTGTTACAAGTCGCTATAAGCAACCGTTTTCTAGATATTTGGACTTAAAAATTTCAAGTCGATTATTTGATAATCGATGCGTGTTGAAGTTATTACCATTATTTTGCATTTTTCACAAGAATGCTTAGGAAATGAATTTCACGTTCAAGTAAGTAGTTTTGGTTTTTTGTAGGGGGCGCCACTTATTCTATTTATTTTCACTCGTTTGGAATAGTTATTTGTGTATCAAGGGTGCAAAATCTGTATATGTTTTAATAAAATTTGCAAGAAATATCAACATTTTATTTCAAGAAATTTTTAATATGTAGAATAAAATAAAATAAAGGAAACTAAATTATATTCAAATAAATTGATCAACATGTTCACCTTCAGCGAAGATACAGGCATTCAGTCTTCTAGTCATTGAACCTCGTACCCGCTCAAAAATTATTTCACAGGCGTCTACTATTCGGTTTCTTAGATCTTCCCCGTTCGCTACTGGAGTTTCATGAACTAGTGACTTTAAATGTCCCCAAAATAAAAATCCATCGGGTTTAGATCTGGGGACCTTGGTGCCCACGCCTAGTTAGGTTTTTCTACACCCCTACCGATCCATCGATTTGAATAGACAGTGTTAAGGAATTCCCTGGCTACAACGCTGAAATGGGTCGGAGCCCCATCATGCACAAACCACATGCGGATATGAATTTCTAATGGTACATTCTGAAGTAGTCCCGGCAATTCATTTTCTAAAAAGTATCTGAAAGTCGCGCTATTCAGTCGGAACGAAAGAAAGAAAGGACCTATCAAGTAATTATCAATTATTGCCTCCCATACATTTACAGAAAATTGATACTGATAATGTCTTTCACGAACTGCGTGCGGATTTTCCAGAGCCCGAACATGGGGTTGTTATGTAAGTTTGTGATAGCATTTCGGGAGAAGTTTGCCTCGTCCGTGAAGAGTACATATCTCAAAAGAGGATTTCCAGCCAATTTTCTCAAAAACCACTGACACATAGTCATGCGTTGGGGAAAGTCTCGTGGCAAAAGAGCTTGTACCCTTTGAATATGGTATGGATAAAATTGTTGATCGTGGATAATTCTCCAAACTGTGGACTGAGTGGAATTGAGAGCTGCAGCAATTATTCTTGTACTTATTTCTGGATTCTCCTCGAGAGCGTTCAAAACAGCTTCTTCCAATTCTGGGGTTCGGACTGCTCGTGATCTTTCAATAATATCAGCTGCCCTCTTAAAGCTACTTGTTTCTTCCAAACCACGTTGGAGACTGGTAAATGTTGGAGCTGAAGGCAGTACTCGATTAGGAAATCGCTCCTGGTAAATACGTCTTGCTTCGCGCGCATTGCCATCCGCAAGGCCATAAACGAAATTCATATTAGCTAAATGAGTATTATTGTTTGAATAATTCATTTTTTCAAAATTATTGCTTTAAAACTTACAGAAACTTCAACAAAACAACAAAACGTATAACTGTCACATAATATGTAATTACCAAAACTACTTACTTAAACGTCAAATTCATTTCCTAAGCATTCTTGTGAAAAATGCAAAATAATGGTAATATCAAATAATCGACTTGAAATTTTCAAGTCCAAATATCTGGAAAACGGTTTCTTATAGCGACTTGTAACAAGGGTAGCTTTTTTACGTAGCTAGAGGAATTTATTTTTTTACTGCAAAATGTGCTAGAAGTACGCTAAAAAAAATTATGAATTTTCAAAAAAGCAAAAGACGTGTAGGTGGCGCCCCCTACGAGTAAGAGCAATAATGGCATCATATTCGATTTCGACACCTCAAAAATTCTCTCAATACCAATTTTCGTTCAATTAAGGTCAGTATTTCGAAAGTTATTCAAAAAAAACGAAAATAAAAATAAAACTTCAACACCATCTATCTTGGAAACGGAGCGTTTCCGGACATATATTTATCTAGACAATTCATATTGGAGTATTGTGAGGAATCACCTCCTGAAGTTTGTCAAAGTACTTTTGGATCACCCTGTATACAAATTTTTCAGAGGCCTTCGACAAGTTGGACCACACTATACTCATTTCTAAACTCAATGAAATTGATTTTGATTCATGTCTACTACAATTCTTTTATTCTGATCTTAGGAATCGATCTCAATTTGTTGAATATAGAGGACACGAATCTGAGGAATACAATACCACCAGTGGCGTACCACAAGGAAGCAACCTAGCTCCTCTACTGTTTTCCCTGTTCATCAATGACATATGAATAAGTATGGATAGTGAAATTCTATTATTTGCCGATGACCTGAAAGGTTTTCGTGTTATGGAGTCACCTAACGACAGTCGAATACTGCAAAACGATTTGGATAAATTAGCCATCTGGTGCCTTTCAAACAAATGACCTCTCAATTTGAGTAATTGTAAATATTCCACCTTTTCCAACAAACACATCACTTTTGATCGCAATTATACAATAAATAATCATTTACTAGAAAAAAATCGATAGTTGCAAAGACTTGGGAGTATACTTTGATAACAAACTTTCATTTGCATTTCACATAGAGAAATGTGTATCTGCTGCGAAAAGAATGTTAGGGCATATATTTAGAAACTGTAAAGACTTCAAAAACATAGAAAGTTTTATCACTCTCTTCAATTCATTTGGCAGATCCCGCTGTCTTGTCTGGTCACCTATATACACTACACATTCAATCTCTTAAATCCGTCCAACGACAATTCATGAAATACGTCATTTACAAACTTGATGATGTCTAGCCCAGTCAGGGAATAGATAATGATATATTATTGAAATTTTTTATATATATATATATATATATACTTCACACTTTCATCCCAAACTTGTATTCTGTGTCCTGTAATTGGGCCCGTTTGGACAATACATTTTTTTTTACCAAGTAAGGCAATTAATTAGCTTGAAGAATTTCACTTTCTTGTTTTTGAGATGGCCTCAGGAGCCAGAAGTATTTGGTCTGTTCGTCAGTGTATTGATAGTAATTTTAACGAAGTATATTTTTTCTCCACTCTCGACTATTTTTCCAATAGACAATCATTTATTCAGAAAGTATCAAAATTCCTTCAACTGATTTCAAAATGGTTGTTTGCAGAGAGAATTAATTAGAATTGGAATCTACTACTTCATTCATGAATGCGTGAGTGATTTCTCTTATCTTCTACTCTTCAAAATACGCACGGTGTTAAGTTGTAAAAACAAACTCCAGTAAAAGACAAAGACAAGGATGTTGAATTTACTTTTCATGCACATCTGACAAATGTTCGTTAGTTAGTTGACAGTTTTCTAATTCCCAACTAGAGGCGGGAAGCTTGAAAACCTTACTTGGCAATTCTGGAAAACTAGGTCACATTGGCCATCGATATTATTTTTAATAAAACACTGTGCGCGTCTTTGTGTTCTTACATATAAAGAGGTTTGTTTATTTTTATTACAATGAAATTGAATACCTATCGCCGGTAGTCTGCAATGAATACTTAGACTTTGTACATTTACCAAACAATTCAATATTCCACATTATTTAAACGTTTATGACATCCAACAATTGCCAGTGTTTTTTACAGCCCTGAGCAGGTTAGCTGAGGTAGGCGGACTGAAGTTCCGAGAATTTTGTCGAAATTGAGACAGAAAAAATAGTGGCTTCGATTTTATTTTTATTTTGAACCCCTGTAATTTGTTATAAAATGGCGTTATACACCCGTCATTCATAGGTATGCAAGAGGACAGGTATACACCCTGTATATAAGTGAAATACTCCCAGTGAGTGAATGTATGAAAATTTTTCAATTACAGTTTTTTGAGGGTTATATATGTCGTATTACGTCAAGTTCAATTCCATTCTGCCCAATTATGATTCGAAAAAATCCGACAAATATGTAGAACAGCATTTCCAGTCGTTAATGTTTAAGCGTTGATAATTAATATATTATTATTTGTTCGCTGTAACAAATCATTTCAAACTGAATGGAAAATGAAGCATATATATTTTTTCTCGAAAAATCTCACACTACCTCAGAATCACATGTTAATCTAAGAGCGAACAAATGTTATTCTGGTAGTTGGATCTTGAAATGAAGCTTTTTGTGGTGAGTAAACACTATCCGCAGTGTATCTTGTGGATCAAGGCATAATATGCGAAAATACTATCCCAGTTTCGAACTGAAATCGAAAGCAAAAGTGAAATACAGATCTCAGCTCTTAAATTTTCGAGTGTTGACAAATTATACAGGTACTTTTCCTTAACGCTCTCCAACTATAATGGCATCAACGTCTACTTTTACGTTCAGCTATCGCGTTCCGAACAAAACTAACTGCGGTGCGTGCATTTTTTGTCAACACAAATGCTGCTACTGAAGACTTTCAAAGACTTACCCTAGGTCTATCTGCATTATTATATTCATTACTACCCTCATCACTTACTAGGAATTCATGGCGTCGATACGCTAAATCGGGGTATTTCTTTCGTCTAGGCATCGCAGGTTCCAGCTTAGGCACTGAAAAAGCAAACAATAGAGTTATAAAGAATCAGAGAAACCTTTCAAGTCACAAGCATATCGATTTCCGCATAATTTTTTGCGATACTATAAAGTGAAATGTGAAACTTCGAGTACGTCACTCGAACGTATACCGGGTGATCAGGAGGCATGTTTCGCCTTGCATACTGGTGATACTACTATTTTCATGAATAATCAATCGCTTTCGGTAAAATTTCTTGAATTTTGTACTCCTTTTTATTGTTGTAGTTGCACAATTAACATTATAGATAGAAAAAGTATTCTAAGAAGAAAAAGATTTGAAATTTTATCATTGAAAGAAATAATGATAGAGATCATATTTTAGTTAATTAGAAATTCTTATTTCCTTTCATGAAAGAATATTATCGGGATTTGAACGTGTTTTATCGTAATATAACGATTGTTCTGACTGGAAGTTTGGAGCTAGAGAAATAGTTCGTTTCATTATAAACAGGATATGTGAAATTCGCGATGTCAGGAAAATTGGTATGAAACTGAGAAATTATAATTTTTGTAAAGTGGTAGATGAGGTGATGAATATTGACCAATCAGGGAAGGGCACGTAAGCCAGATGGTATGAAGTCTGGCGTCAACTGGGTTTTGAAAAGTACCCAGAAGAGAGTCGATTGCCTAGCGGCTAAAAAAGCCATTTTTACGAGTTGGCCTACGCGACGGCGGTGGATAATACTTTGTTAGAAATTCGGGTGTCGCGTCGCCTAGAAAGGCCGCGTTTTTATACGCGCTGGCCGCCGCGACGGCGGGGGATAATGTTTTTGTTTGATTAAATTTTTGAAGCGTCGAGGGATATATTTGTATGAAATTCCGGGATAAAGTGAGTTTTTCGTGAGTTAAAATGAGTGGGGTTTAAATATGGGAGTTTTATGGCGTCGGTAGATCGAATGGGATTATATACGAGTGTATATGGAAAATGGGAAAGAGACTTGAATATGGTAGACGAAAAACCATTCTATGGGTAAATGCTTGCTTTCATTTCATTATTCGGGTGAACCACATGTACAGAAGTTATTCGTAATGATACCAATGCATAGAAAGTTTTCATTGAGTTCGGGAATCATTGGTAATCATAAAATACGAGGTTTTACGAGAAGTACGGATTCTATTTGTTTTAATAATGAAAAAGTTAATTATGAAAATAAAATTATGAGCTCTTTTATTGAAATAAATTTGAAATTTATCGTTTTAATCTTTTTCTGAAGCTAGATATGATTTTATTTTTCCCATCTTATTTTATTGAGATTATTTTATCGAAGAATCTTGAACTGTGTTATATTTTTATTGAATTTTTTTTTGATGTAATATAAGTATTAAAATCATTTTGTGTATTATTTGAAACTATAGTTGGGAAAAAGATGAATTGAGTTCAATATAAGAGTCATTTTAATTGAGAAGTGAAATTTATTTATTTTTTTTATAAATATATCTCAGATCTAGAGAAATCTTACCTGAAAAAAATTAAAAGTACTATTTTATTCATTGAAAAAAAAAGTTATTAAAAAAAAGACCTCGCATATTGAGCCGAAGGCCGAATCTGTGTCTTGAAGGACAGATGACTAAAATTAACCAGTGCCTTATAAGAATTTTCGAGATGTGGTAAATTAAATTTAATAATTTTTCTGAAAATTTGTGGAATGTGTCGGAAAATCAATTTTTTTGCAATTCCGCTGGTGACAGCTGCCTATATAATATTGAAAATATTATATGTATTCTTTCATCATTATCAGAAATAAAAAACCATATAGTGTGACTATATTGAACGAGAGGAGTTGAGATTATATAAGTAAGTAAAGAGATTTCATTATTATATATTCGGAGAAAAAGTACAGTAATCTTAATTGAATATTTTTTCGTTTACGAAATAAAAGAACAATCAATTGGCGACTCCCACAATGTTTGTTTGAAGGTTGTAGACGATGTGGTAACTTGATTACTCTCGTTTCGGACGTCCATCGTCTAAATGGATTTGAAAGGTTTTCACGACGTTTCGAATGCTTGTATCTGCAATCGTCTTCAGGTGAATACTGAAGACGATTGCAGATACAAGCATTCGAAACGTCGTGAAAACCTTTTAAATCCATTAAGACGATGGACGTCCGAAACGAGAGTAATCAAATTCTACAATGTTGATAACAGCGGGATAGAAAAAGTATAGTATCATTTTTCTGAGACATATAACAAACTTAATTATATATTTCCTGATAAATTTTTATAAAAACAACAATGGTCAATTGACAGGTTGTCCATTGGTGACATTGGCAGGATAATTCTTTAGAAATGAATATTATTAGAAAAAATTTAAGAAAAGTCTAATTGACTACTTTTACAATCCATTATCTACATCAAACTCACAGAGTAAGGGTACATGAGAATTAATTGGGTTGAACTTCACTAGTTACCAGAAAAATGGCGTGCAAGTTCCACAATCTTTCAAGGACAAAAAATAGAATGAATATTGACCTAATTATAACTACAAATACGTTTTCATAGTCAGATCGATAAATTGGTTGAATGTGTACACTCCTACAATTTTCATACAAGTTCCTTGACATGAGTTTTAACTCATGGGATGAAGGGGTGGCACGCTCCGCCATCTTGGATTGAAGATACAAAACATTGTTTTTTTCGAAATAGTTTCTCAATGGTTGATCGCTAAGTCTGATCTGTAACGAGTTACAGCGAAGGAAAACGTGAATATTCTTTCAAAAAATCGTCCAAATGCTGGTTTTTCTCATTTAAAGAAATAATTCGTAGCTATTCATTACATATTTATAATTTTGTAAATTCAATGTCAACTCATTTTCACACCACGTACAGTAAACGGTGCGTTTTTTCAAATTGTGGTATCCCCAGTAGGCATAAACCACATATGTTCTTTTTTTGCAGTTGAGTACGGCTTGTATTCCGTCATTTTCGTCCCTTAATATATTTCTATTATTTCTTTCTTTTTGATGGTCCGAGTCGGTTGATGTCTTCATAATCGTCTTCGTTGTCAGTGTTATCATTTAACCCATTTTCCGCACTGAGAATCTGGGCCTACATTCCTGTCATTGCCTCATCTTCGTCGTCACTCTCGATGATGACCTCTGGTGCATTCTCGCATGATCCACCATTGCAGAAGCCACATACAACAGAGCACTCCAACCCACCTTTTCTGCAGCCACATCCTCCACCGCATCCCTATTTGCAATTGCATGAAATGACATTCAATAAGGTATCTGGGGTAGGGTTCTCATTATTACTGGTGTGAGCCCATTGGTACCAGGTTTTCATGCTCAGTGGGATGGACTTTTTGGATTTCACACCATTTTTGGACTTGGCGGTAGGTCCTAATTGTATGGTAACGAGCAGCGTCCTCAATTGGAGGTGAAGAAGCTAGGTGGAAATTGCCTTTTATTGTTAATTTTGCCAAATGTTGGTAGCGGACTTCTTTCAAGGTTCCTCTTCCATATTGCCGCCATACAAAGCAACGAGAAAGCGGGTTCCAGTGATTGCGATGTCTACTGGTTTGTCAATCTGTTCTTTGAAGATGCCAATGACGGCATTGAGTCCTTAGTATTTTTGGACAAGTGAAAAATATTCTTTTCCTTGATCGAAGAAGTATGATGTCGTGTCACAGCCGCTAACCGCATGTAACAACACGATAATTTCGGCTGCTTTTTTCACTTTCAAATTGTTCGCGGAATATACTCTTTGAGCAGTTTCGCCTCTCCCCGGTTTGCGAAAGTAGATGTTCGTTTTGGATAATCCTAATGCTGTCAGCAGAACTAAAAGATCGACGTCTTCGCCAACAATGAAATAGCTTCGAATGATGAGCAGAAGGAACTCGCTGTGTTGACAATCAAGACATCAGCAATGGAAAGATTAAGATGGACAATTTTTTTAAAGAATGTTCAAGTTTCCGCCACTGTAACTAGTTACACATCAGACTTACAGAAAAAGTTTTCAAACAAAAAATGAAGTTATTTTAGTCTTCTTCGGCATTTTTGTCGTGAGTTTAACCGTTGAGGAATTATATCGAAAAAAATAATTTTTTGTTCTTTTAATCCAAGATGGCTGACCGTAGGCCCACTCAATTTTCAGGAAAAACCTGCTCACCAGATACAACCGCTTGCCATCAAGTCAAAAGGCTAACTTTGAATGTTTCCCTTTTTGGAAATAAATACAAACATTTCAGAGATATTTGGAAATATATCTGAAGATGTAATAATGATATAATATTAATGATAATATATTTATTCTCCGTTAGAAAATTTACATTTTGTAGGGAGTGAATTGGATGTGAATGTAATTTTCGATAAATTTATGGAAGACTTTCTCTGGTGTTTCAATCAGAGCTTTGAAAAAATATCCCTAGAAAACCACACAAAAAAAATATTATCTGCTGAATTAAGGTGTCATCGAGAGCATTTACGCGATTTGGACGGGTTACGAAAAAGAGTCTCTGATAATAATATAAATTATAAATATAGAAGATTGAAAAAAGGAGTGAATAAACAAATTATAAGATACAAAAATAACATTTATTTTATTGACAAGTCTGATAACAAAAATAAAGCTGCCTGGTCGCTGGTAAATGAAGTTGAAGGCAAACAAAAAAATAATATCATTAAAGAAATAAGACACAATAACAAACATTTAACAGATCCACTGGATCAGGCTAATGCTTTAGGTGGATATATGACTGCAAATGTTAGTAAAAAAATATCCAACCACTTTGGCAATAATCCTGGCAAGAATTGTACCACAAGCGACTCCTCAATTCATACAATGTTTTTCACACCTGTCATACATCTGAAGTCATAGAAGTAATCAAAACAAATTACCTGATAAAAAATCTACTGGTATGGATGAAATATACCCATTACTGTAATAAAAGAATGTGAAGAAATAATTTCTCCTTTCTCGGCACATATAAATATTTTTATCGCCCAAGGTATATTTCCAACTAGCCTTAAGAAAAGTACCGTCATTTTATTACACAAACAAGATGATCCAACTAATATCGAAAATTACCGACCAATATCTTTATTGAGTGTTTTCTCAAATATTATTGAAAAAGTGGTTTCAAATAGGGTTTTAATTTTTGTAAACACTTTTTCGAAAATAACAAATTGTCAACATGGCTTTCGTAGCGGGTTTTCAACAGAAACAAGTATTGTTGACTATACACAATATATTCATGACACATTGGATGTTGGAAGCCGTGTCGTGTCTATACTTTTCAACTCGAGCTTTCGACACTGTCGAGAAAGCTTCTGCATCTTCAAAGCTGGACCGCTTAGGTATAGTGGTTACATAAATAAATAATTCATCTCTTTTCTGGAAAACTCATTTTTTTTGTTAAAATTGAAGCTGTCATGTTAAATGAGTTTGACGCTGACTTGGGAACACCTCAAGGAAGTGTCCTTGGTCCTTTAATCTTTTTGATATTTATTAATGATCTCCCCAACTACATTACTCAAGCAAAGGTGCTAATGTATGCAGATGACACTTGTATTCTTATCGCTGATCATTCGAAAAGTACTTTATCACAAAAAATATATACTACATTCATGGAATCTGATAATTGGTGTTCTAGGAATAGCTTAATAATAAATTTTAAGAAAACGCTATGTATTGAATGTTACACTATTTACAAATCACCATCTTATGGCTATTTTTCTTTCAATTAGTCTGATTTTGAATCTGCAAAGCATGTCAAATTCTTAGAAACCATTTTCGCTAGTAACCTCTCTTGGACTGATCAGACTCAATCAATGTTAGTATTTATTAACAATTTATTATATATGCTCGATACTGACACTCTTATAAATGTTTACTATTCTCATGCTTATACTGCTATCGCATATAACGTAAGGACGAAATAATTTTTGTCTTACAAAAGCGCATTTTGAGGTTATTTTTAACATACCATATCGGTTGTCGTGACATATTTAAACAAAAAAAATCCTTTCTGTCCCCTCAATATATCTGTTGAAATTACTAACATATAAATATATATATATATATATATTTATAATAACCAAAAATATATTGTTGAGAATAAAGTTATACACGCATGACACCAGACAAAAAAATGATTTTTTACTAAAAAAAGTAAATCACACTTTTTGTAAAAAGTCTCCAGTTAGGGTTGGCATTCGATTTTTCAACAAATTACCACTGTCTCTCAAGGAAAGTTCGTCTAGTGACATGTTCAAAAAAAGGTCAAAAGCAAAGTCGTAGATCAATGTTTTTATGATCTTAGCGAGTTTGAAAGGTATCTTTCAACTATTTTACAGTAACATTTCTTCAAATTATTCTCTTAACTTTGATGCTGGGGCAAACTAGACATTATATATTATAAACAATTCTTGTTACCTATGTAATTGTAAATATACATTGGTGTATTTCTGTGTGTACTTGTGTGTAGCATTTTTCTGACACGTGTTATGTATTGTAAATAATAGCAGAAAGACAATAAAGAATTGAACTGATCAAAGAAAAAAGGTATAGTTAAAAAAATAGCATAAAATAATAAATAGTAAGTAGGATGCAATAAGACAAACAAATAACAATGGCATTTTCAAAGTATGAATCATGATACCAAGTAACTGTGGTTCATAAAGATATTTCTGTTCTCCTTGATCAATGCCTCGAATTTAAGTATACTATAAAAACAGTTGTTGAGAAGAACACGCTTCAAATTTCAAAAGTGTAAAGGGTTCATGCCTGAAGTATATGGGAAGAAGGTTGAAGAGCCGTACGTCGTCTCTTTGCGTTCTTTGCAGACGATATGATACCAAATTGTGTAGTAGCGTAGGAGTGAATTGACGAGTGTATTGTATCTTCATTTATATTTGACTTAACCGATATGATACTTTGATAACTGAGCAGTGAGTAGATGAGCACGATTTTCAATGATGGCCATAGTTCTCACAACTGGTATCCCAAGGTACATTCAAAATGGTTCTTTTGGCCGTTTTCTGCAATATAAAAATTCTGGTAATATGTGTGGATACTGCATTACCATAACACTATATTTCATTACATTAAGTGAGTGTAATGCATAATACGCAGTTACTGTTGCTTCCATGTTTGTGACATGTTATATTTTCCTTAATGTAAATATCATCTGTGACAGATTAGTATATAACAAGTTTAAATGAGTTATCCAACTTAGTTGTGGGTCTAAAAGTACAGCTAGAATTTTTTTTCATTTTCATCAAAACTATTTTTCCCCTCACATTGAAAATTTCACAACGGGTTTTGGTTTCATTCAACGAAAGATCATTTGATGTGAACCAAAGCTTAGCCTGTGCCATAATATCTTGATAAATATGTATGTAATCAGTCCCTTTTTCAAGTTGTATACAGTAAGTTGTATCGTCGTGAAACATACTCGATGATATATTATTGCATAATATAGAACCATTTATGTATATCTGGAATAAGAGTGACCCTAGTACAGAACCTTGAAGTACCCCTCTCGTGACAGACATACAAGAACGTATGACATTGTCAACAACTACTGCTTGGCTACGATGTGATAAGTTTGACGTAAAGAAATTAAGACAGGTACCACGTGTATCCCGTATCTGTTTAGTTTGAATAATGACGTCAGGTGGTCTACACAGTCAAATGCAGCTGTTAAGTCAGTGAAAATTACCAAAACAATTCTCAATATATTCAGTGAAGTATTTTAGAGCATCGAGTGTAGACAAACCTTTTATGAAACCATACTGGTAACGACTTAATAGATTATTCAAGTTAAGGTAGCTGATTAAAGAATTGTAAACTATTATTTCTAGAATGTTAGGAGAAACAGGAAGAATAACAATTTGCCTGAAAGTATTTAGCAATGAAGGATCCCCCTTTTTATGAGATGGATATACATTTTCATACCTACAGGAAAAACACCTTTCATCACACACACATTAATAGTGCTAGTGGCTCACTCAGAAATTAACATTCTGAAACCCTCCAAATCTTTTTATTTTCATTTTTGAAGTTACGGACTTAATAACTGATGCGGTAACTGGTTTGAAAATTAATGAATTTTGTAATTGGGGTAATATTATCAGGAAACGTGTTTTTTTTCTACTTTTTGCACAATGTTTTCGGTATTAGTGATGAAAAAGATATTTAAATCATCTTCACTTGAGTTGACAGGTTATGTTTTTTGCTTCTGCCAATTTTTTATTGGCAATATTCCAGACTGTCTTCGGTTTGTCAGATTCCATAATACGTTTATTGTTGAATGTACGATTGGTTCTGTGTAACAGTTTGTAATAACTCTTTTTATAGTCATTATATATTTTTATATTATTAGAAGTTGGATGTTGTTTCTGCCAGGAGTGTAAGAATATCAATCTGTTTTTTGCATAATCAATTTTTAGTGCCAACCAGTATGATGGTGGCTGGTTTTGCATTTTTTGGAGAGAAACATATGTTATGGAAGTAGCTGTAGTTGAGAGTCTTTGGCCTTCAAAATAAGAAACGAGTTCGCCTGATGGAATAAATCTCAACTCCGCCCTATTTATAGCTTTGCCATTCTCGTGCGGTCAGCCCACTGATACAGGACCGAATATAATAATTCGGTGGTTTTGTGATTCATCGTCCGATTCTAATAAAGATTGGTATTTAGGGGTTTTTGGGTCGGAGATCATGAATGTTTTATCAAAATTCAAGATTTCGAAATAGCGGCTCCAAGATGGCGGATGAGTTTTGTAATTATGATAATATTATCTCCAAAATTTGATTAAGAATGTTTTGTCAAAATTCATAAATTCAAGATCGCGGCTTCAAGATGGTGGACGAGTTTTGATATTCATGGTCCGATTCTATACAATATTGGTATTTAGGGATTTTTGGGGTTGGAGATAATGATTTTTTCATCAAAGGGGGTAATTAGATTTTTCGGGGTAAAATAGATTTTTTTCTCAAAATTAATTCATACTGGCATTATTTTTGAACACTCAACAATGGAAAAAACTCAGATCAATAAGATTTCATCGCAATTTTCTTGAAAACTATTTGATCGATTTGAATGTCATTTTTTGCAGAGTGATCGTCAGGAAAGGTCCATAGTTTACATAGGTATAATTCCATACAATATAAGTCAATATCACACGTGAAACATTCAATACAACCGATGTGAAAATAAATAAAATTAAACAATTTATTTGCCGGATGTTTTATTCCAATATAAATATAAGAAAAAGTTACTATTTCTTTCTTTTTTCTAAATTTTTATCTCTTCCTTCAATATCATTAGAAGCATCTCTGATTTTCATTCTTCTACGTAGACGTCCGTCCAAAATTTCGGATAGAATACTATCTATCCATCTGAAATGCTTTCAGCTTTAGAAGCATTTTTATTTCCCAGACATGAAAGTCCCTGTGTATTCTTTCTATATTGAAAGGATTTTTCGTATATATAACAAAATCGCAATATTTTCTTCTGGTTATATTGAGTTGCCCTTTAATTTGATAAAAATAATTGACATCTAGATAAAGGTAATATAAACTTGGGCATCGCGATGAAAAAACCACATTCTTTTGCCAAATAAATAAAAATAAACTAAAACACTATTTGATGATAAATAATGAATAATTAAAAAAAATTAATACAAGCTTTTATACAAATGCACTAAAAAGGAAAATATTATTAAACTGTTTGACATAGGTTATTCTGTGAGTTGCAGATTCAAAATTTTGCCGTGCAAGAATACCTTTTTCATATTCGCGGCAAGCTTTTGAATCTGCTATTCACAGAATAACCTAAGTCAAAAAATGTATGAAATTATTTTTTCCTTTTTGTATAAAAGCCTGTTTTAACAATTTCTTTCCAATCATTTTTATTTCATTCTTTTCAGTTATTTATAAAATCTTTGGAATTCTGACATAAATTGATAATCTCCGACCCCAAAAAAAACCCAGATACCAATTTTGAATGTAATCGGGCCTTAATAACAAAACACGTCGCCATCTGGATTCATGAATTTTGACGAAAACATCATGATCTCCGACCCCAAAAACTCCCACATTCCAATTTTTAATAGAATCGGGTCATAACCACAAAACTTGTCGCCATATTGGAGCCTCCATCATGAATTTATGAATTTTGACAAATAATTCGTGATCTATGTTCCCAAAAAACTCCCACATACCAATTCTGAATAGAATCGAAACCATAATCACAAAACTCGCCATATTGGAGTCGTCATTTTGTTGTTTCTCTAGCGTAAATTCCATATTGCATTGTCACCGGAATTATGAACACCCGCCAAATTTCACGTTAATCGGACAACTAGAAGTGGGTCAAAATTAACTTGTAAGATTTGATTACAAACCCATAGACAGACATCGGGACAGGTGAAACTGAATAAAAGCTTGTAAAAATAGAATAACGCCTCAATAAAAATAATACCCCAACCTGAACAATGCACACTTCACGTAGTACTAATATATACTCACTCTGGCTATTTTGCCAATACAATGTGAAAATCCCTAGTGGATACAAATTTTGGCTGGACTGAATGATTCTAGTGATTCTCAATATAAATGCCGCCAAAGGAACAAATAAAGGCGTTATTATACAATCACCTGGTATTGAGTCTCCTTGGTAAAATTCAATGTTTCGTTTGTATCCACCGTGCCACTGTGCCCTATTATAACATTCATGAAAAATCCATTGCGGCTTTTCGACTTCAAAGGGGCATCAAAGACGCCGCCCAAAAAAACATTTAGGTGGAAACCAATGTGGAACAGAGTACATCTACGAATAGTTGCATCCAACATGCAGAGTTGATTTCCAAATATGTTTGAAAAAATAATTTAAAAAGTGTTTTTAACCGCCAACTTAGTTGCAAAGCAACCCTAGGAAGTTATATACTTGTGTGAGTTGAGAAGACGGGGACCTTAGCTTTTCAAGTGTCATCCGAAGCACTACTCGGCTGGTAACCGTGGACAGTCCGAAGGATTGATATCTAGGTACCAAGAATGTTCGGTTGGTCACCTATCTCCTCCCGCTCAACGAAACTACAGAAATAATTTTTTATGCCGGGAATCGAACCCGGACTATCAGGGCATCAGCCAGCGCCTCTACGCTCGCGGCCACAAGTGAAATGGAATGTACTTTCAATTAATATTATTTCCTGTAGTATTCGTAGTTTAATAGCAGAAATGTCGAGGCGCAAGGAATATAACAAGTAATTCGACCCAGTGTCAGACCTCACACTTTGATTGTATGATACTCTCTATTTCCATCAA
This sequence comes from Gonioctena quinquepunctata, assembly GCA_018342105.1. Taxonomy (NCBI): domain Eukaryota; kingdom Metazoa; phylum Arthropoda; class Insecta; order Coleoptera; family Chrysomelidae; genus Gonioctena; species Gonioctena quinquepunctata. The sequence goes on from JAFIRS010001962.1 coordinate 247,133, forward strand.
GAGCCATGTGGGAGGAGCAGCCTAAGGGGCGTGTCATTAAATAAAACAATTCCATGTCGGAATCCAGAATTGTAAGAAATAATTAATTTTCACTAGTCGACGGCTAAAACAAACCTTCATTAGTTGACGTGGATAAAACTGGATATTTCCTATTTCGAACGGAATAATGCAAGGAAATCCATTTCGCGAAAACAACACATTCTTGTAGAATTATTCACAAAAAAACGGAAATTTCGAAAAGAAAAATGAGAATGTCGTTTAACTAACTAAATGATAGACTTCAATACTGAAATGGAACAATACAAAAATATTATTTCGTTTTGATGGTGGCAATGTTGAAAAAAGCCCAAAAATGAGAGTAAATAGCCTTTTCATTAATTTAATTACAGATTATTTTTTTATCATTTTTATCATTATACACTCATACATGCCTTCACCAATCAGAAAAATAAATTGTTTCTAACTCCCTTTTTTTCAGGGATGAAGACCCTCAAGCTTTCAGAAACATCTTTTCATTTTTCTTTACTGAGTTAGTTTAACATCAGTTGAATATCATTTTCAGAATGATTTTTAGTTCTGTAGATGATGGTTTTTTGTTCTGTTTATACTACTAGGAAGTTAGTTGTAGCAATTGACCCCTATGATTCGAGGGGTCAATTGCTACAACTAACTGAGGATATATACTCGGCGGTTCCTAGATAGTAAGTATATGTGGCCGAAAAATGAGAAAATTTTTTGTCAATGAGATATTTCCATAGAAATGACCTATTTTCCCAGAGTAATGAGATTGGTCCCTTAGTTAATTTCCAACTCATTGCTAAAATAGCCCAGTTATCAGAGCATTTTACTACAAATACTCTTAGCGGGAGATAGGCATTAGCATGGTTTATAAAATTTGTTAAAAATTATAATATAAGTGTTTTCTGTTATTTTTGCATTGGTACATTTTAAACAATCTATAATCACATATATATATATATATATATATATATATATATATATATATATATATATACCAAGTGACACAGGACATCGGGCCACCCCTGTAACTTCTGCATTCGTGAACGGATTTTTCTGGAATTTGGTACAGTTATATAAGCAACCATTTCGGATTTGACCACATTACAATCCAATATGGCGGACTTTCGGTTTTTTTGGAAATGCCAGTAATTTTGTGTTTTCAAGTGAAACACCCTGTATATTTTTACATATTCAAGTTCAGCAGGTCAAAACAAGTCCAAACGTTATGTCGAATGTAATCCTTTTGAACAATTGAAATTAAAATTGTTTTCTTATTTTATCTCGTGGATAAATGAGATTTGGTCGAAGCAGTGAGTCGCAAACAACAGAAAAACTCATTTTTTTCTGAAAAAATCACATTTTGATCAAAAATTCATTTTTTTCAAATGAAACCCCTATGGGCCACCTACCTGTCTCTCTAGAACATTCATTAAGAAAAAAAATTACATCATTTTTGTATTTCGGTGCAGTAACAAATTGTATAAATTCAAAAATCTACAACTAGTTCATGAGTTTTCTGGCAGTTCGAATAATTTTTCAACTTAGTAAGCTGTGGAAAACAACATTTCTGAACTAATTGTGTAAGTTATATTTGTAAGCACGATAATGGTGTTCTTTATAATTCACGATGATGGTGTTTTTTAAAATTATGTTTCTCTGTTATGTGCGACTCATTGTGAATAGCCTTGACCAAATCTCATTTATCCACGAGGTAAAATAAAAAAACAATTTTAATTTCAATTGTTCCAAAAAAATTACATTTGACATAAGGTTTGGACTTGTTTTGACCTGTTGAACTAGAATATGTAAAAATATACAGGGTGTTCTATTTGAAAAACAAAGTTGCTGGCATTTGCGGAAAAACCGGAAGTCCGCCATATTGGTTTGTAATGTGATCAAATCCGAAATGGTTGCTTATATAAAGGTACCGAATTTCAGAAAAATCCGTTCACGAATGCAGAAGTTACAGGGGTGGCCCGATATCCTGTGTCACCCGGTATACATAACAAAAATAATATGAGAAATAGAGAAATTGGAAAATCAAAATTGGCAGAACATAGATAAACACAAACAGGGGCCCATATGGCAGATTGGGACAACACGAAAATTCTCTTGCACGAAAAAAATTACATGAAATGAAAATTAAAAGAAGCTTCCTGTATGTTATTGAATGGAAATGATAATATAGCTGCGTGTTCTCTCACTATGGGTCCAACATGAATGTCCCTACTGAAAAAGGAGGTGGAACTACAGAAATTTCGTACAAAATAGATCACGTTGAATTGAACATCGTGTGAACTTCTCTGTGGTGCAAGTCAGATTTTGACAAGCAATTGTCAAGATAATACGAAATACTTCAAGTGCGATTTAAAATTGTGATTATTTTCCAAAAACCAGGATTTGATAAAGGAAACAGAGGTGATTCTTGAAACGTCATCAAGGAAGAATATTTTGTATTTAGAATTTTCCAATTTACTTTTGTTGTAAAATATTTTAAGCAAATAATTTTCAAACGGTACGTTACTGTCAATTTGAAATTTTCTTAGTTTATTTTAGAATCTAGAATATCAAAAACGCAATAACGTATCGAGGCAAATTTAGTAATTTGCCCTTCTGAGAACATATAACTGATAATTTTTACTTCCAGGAGGAGAGAAAACCCAATTATGGAAAACAGAATTCCGATACCTCCCCAAAAAACATTCAGACGTTATTTGGTACTATCTACCATAGTCATTCTTTTCGAACAACAACCACCATCTTTACGTCAGGTCGGGTACTTCCCTGGTATTATATGAGAAAAAAGTAATCTCCGCCAGTTCTAATATTTGTAACTGAATTTTAGATAGGAAACATATTTATAATGCCATATTTGATCTTAATGATTGCGTTAAAAATAAATGAGTCGGTAAGTCAAAACTTATTCGGTAGTAGATCTGTTCGATAGTCAACTTCTTAGTACCCTACATTTGTTTTTCAATACTTACGTGAGTCACTCTGAAAGTCTTCATCGTTAATCCTAGGAGCATTAACATCGTTGGTTTTCTCAGCGAGGTTAGTCTGCGGAGGCCTTCTCACAACTTCTTGTCTTGGACCCGTGTATTCGTGCCATCGATATGTGCTCCGGTACTCGGAGTGAAGCTGAAAATAAACAAAAACTTCAATGATAATGGTTGAAAGTGGAAACTAGGTTTTTTTTATTTCCATCGTCCTAATATCTGGTCATTTATTGATTATCCCACTATACCGTATGACCACGTATTCTTTAGACAAGCCATGGTTCTCAGAGTTCCGAGAGTATGAGATCCAAACTTGGCAGGAGTGTTGGATTCAAAAATTGGAAAAAATCTCAATATTTCATACTCTTCATCACTTCTGGTTTCAGAGGAAACGACCCCAACTAGGGAATTTCAAATGGAACACCCTGTATTTATTTTTTTCCTTTTTTTGGATTCTAGGGACGATTCTGAGTACGATCATTTTGAGATGAAAAATTGGTATATTTGATTTTCAGAAGCATCTAGAATGCGTTGGAACCACTTCAACCAATCTGATGGACATGTATGATGAGTAAAACATGTACCCAGTTTTTTCCGCCTAGTTGAGTACCTTTGGCAGTTTGATATTTCCAAAACCATTAATTGTGAAGAAATAAAAAATTTCAAATGACATCTTTCAGACACACATTTCTTAGATTCCAATTTTCACGACGAATTCATTGATGGTTTCGAATCTAAAATCGGATGGATAACAATCATCAAACACTTATTATTTGTAAAAAAGAATGAGGAAATTGGGGTATACGGCTCATCAAGTATGTGGATACAAACCAGATTAATTACTTTTACAATGAAAACGAATAGTATAATTATTCTACGAATAAATCAATTTTTAAATAAATCAAACAATTCAAAGGCACCTTCACTCGGAACTGAATCAAACTTTGAAATTCTTGATGAGACACTCTGTATAATTATACATTTTTCGATTCCGCAAACATTTTCAAGTAGGCCTACTCAGTTTCGGAAACGAATAGTACTCACTCAATTTTTCAGATTCATTTTCATTCACGACAATTCCGACAATTCACTTCAATTACGACAATTCACGACAATTCACGACAATTCACGACAATTCACGACAATTCACGACAATTCACGACAATTCACGACAATTCACGACAATTCACGACAATTCACGACAATTCACGACAATTCACGACGACAATTCACGACAATTCACGACAATTCACGACGACAATTCACGACAAAATTCACGACGAACAATTCACGACAATTCACGACAATTCACGACAATTCACGACAACTCACGACGACAATTCACGACAATTCACGACAATTACGACAATTCACGACGACAATTCACGACAATCACGACAATCCACGACGACAATTTACGACGACAATTCACGACAATTCACGACAATTCACGACAATTCACGACAATTCACGACAATTCACGACAACAATTCACGACAATTCACGACGACAATTCACGACAATTCACGACGACAATTCACGACAGTTCACGACAATTCACGACAATTCACGACAATTCACGACTATTCACGACAATTCACGACAATTCACGACGACAATTCACGACAATTCACGACAATTCACGACAATCCACGACAATTCACGACAATCCACGACGACAATTACGACGACAATTCACGACAATTCACGACAATTCACGACAATTCACGACAATTCACGACAATTCACGACAATCCACGACGACAATTCACGACGACAATTCACGACGACAATTCACGACAATTCACGACATTCACGACAATTCACGACAATTCACGACGACAATTCACGACAATTCACGACGCAATTCACGACAATTCACGACGACAATTCACGACGACAATTCACGACGACAATTCACGACAATTTACGACAATTCACGACGACAATTCACGAATATCCACGATAATTCATGACATTTCACGACGACAATTCACGACAATTCACGACAATTCACGACAATCCACGACAATTCACGACAATTCACCACAATTCACAACGATCATTCACGACAATTCACGAAATTCACGACAATCCACGACAATTCACGACAATTCACGACCATTCACGACAATTCACAACGACAATTCATTCTAATTGTTTGGTAAAAATCAAAAGTGTGCCAACTAACTAACTTTGACAAGTAAGAAATTACTTCATCAATAACCTAGTCTGATCTAGGTCATTAAATTTTTCAAGAAACATTTATACAAAAGACAAAGTGGACATGCTATCAGTTTATGGGGAATGCAAGAAAAATTCAAGGAACACAGCAACTTTGTGTGTGAAGAAATGCACAATTCAAATATGAAAAGTTAGTTTATTCTCAAAAGTCGTATGTCAAATGTAGAAGAACGTAATCGCTACCACATGAGTTTGAAAAAAAAATCCATTAAATCATGAACACGCCAAGAAAGATAAAGAGGGGGGACATAATACCTAATAAAAATTATTTTCATGAACTTGAATTCAACACATTTGATACCAGTCCGTGGGATAGAAAATTATCAAGGATTACATCATATATCCCTAAGATTAATTACAGCTACTACAAACCACAATATTTCAAAGTGTTGACAAGATAAGGAATGTCTCCTGCTGATAGATAACAGAAACTCGTATTTCAACTTATAGAAACAATCATTAATGACATCTGCGCGATAAAAATAACCCTAAAACGCAATATCTCACCAAGGATGAGCCTTAACATATGTGAAACCTATATGGCTCGCTGATAAAAAACCTTGTTTATTAGGGAACGAAAGAAAATTATAATTAATTTTAATTAATTAATTAATTTAAATTATTGATTAATATAAATTAAAGGCATAAATAAAAATAAATCCTTTCATCACTACCCAATATGTTAAGAATACTAGAGGACTATTGAGAATCGCGGGAGACCGTGTGACGAAATCGCGGGATATTGTCGTGTAGCCTTCTTTAGGGCTAAGCAGATTTTGCAAAATGGGGGTAACTCTCAAGTATACCCCTTCCGAAAAAAAAACAATTGGGGCAAAAACCAATAACAAGATTTAATCAAATAATATGGGAATAGACAGATATACAAAAAAGAGTACTTACTTTAACCTATAACGTTGTGGAACATGGTGAGAAGTGTCAAGAGGTGACTGCCTGGCAACCCCCATTACTTTCCGAAAAATAATTATTGCTACCATCTCAAGATTCATTCAACTTTGATTATTGATGTAAAGCAATGGAAGGTGATTCTAATGTACTTAGTGTTATATCTGATTCACAGATAATTTATAATAAATGAAAATGATAATATTCCATATTTGACAATATATATACAGTGTCACACATAAAGTTCGCAACATATGGAAGTTTTTTTTATTAATAGATTTAATGGAAATTTGACTTCGCAATTAGGTTGTGCTTGAAAAATGAGTTAAAAACAGCCTCTTTCCTTTTGTCATGTGCTACTCTAAACCTGTCAAATTTGAATTTAAAAAAAAAATCCTCAAAAAATCCGTTTTTTTGAAATGTCGAAAAAAGCCAAAGAAAAAAGTTGCTAAGTTTCCAATTCTATACCTTTGCTCCAAATTTGAACTCTCCACTGTCACATCGACTTTTTTAATTTGTTTTAATTTCTCGAATTTTTCGCTCTACCGATTGGAACGAAACATGATTCAAATTTCATAATTTTGATGAATACGAGACTTCAATGTCATATCTCGCCCAGAAAATACCCACATTGGCCTGTTACCATAAAAAATGCACCTCCAGAAATTCGTCTTTGTTGTTGCAGAGTTCATCTAGTTTTTTCATTTCATTGTGAAACTGATTCGGATTTTCAATGTATTGTAACGAACCTAGGCCGGACCTGTCGCCTCACGCGTTGCCATCGACAACGATGATGTCATCCCCGGAGATATTCGAGAACAATCCAGTCGCGCTGCCGTGGAAAACAACGGTCAATATTGGAAACAAATGGAACATGCTGTTCGCCAACCGCCAGTCGAGAATTCTGTAACGGAGATAAATAGGCAGCCCTCAAGAGGGAGTCTCAGTCTCAGCAGCCGATAGCGTCGAGCGATACAGTGGCGTAGTTAGTAATATAAATTAGTTGTAAATTTAAGTGTGAAATAAATTAGTAAAACCAAGTTAAGTTTATTTACGTTACAATTGGTGTCGGAAGCGAGATTTTGAAAATAAACAAGTGATCGTGGAGTGGATAGTCAGAAAAATAAATTGATAGACCTTTTTTTCACGCCCAAAATAGACAGTGACCCGGTTTTCGCGAAGTGGACAATTGTGCGTGGGAATATAAACTGATACACTGTTCGCGTGAAACAGACAATAGACTGGTGGCCCGTGGAAAAGAATTCGCGAAGTGAATTTTAAACAAACTGATAAACTTTCCGTGTGAAACAGACTGATACCTCGTCAAAGACAAAATGTGTTCAAGAAAAGTGTGCCTTGCGGATTTGAAGGTGGCAGAATTGAAACAGGAATTGGAGGAAAGGGAACTGGAAACAACGGGTAAAAAGCAAGTACTCCAGGAAAGACTTGCAAAAGGACTCATACAAGAAGGTGAGGACCCCGAAACATTTCTATTCGAAGTTCCCGGAGGTGATTTAAGTTTGGTAATGAATAAACTCGAAGGAACTACTAAATCCTTGAAAGAAGAACTGCAACAAAATTCTAGAAATCTGGAAGAGAAGCTTCAAGAAAATTCTATAAATCTGGAAGAGAAGCTTCAAGGAAATTCTAGAAATCTGGAAGAGAAGCTTCAAGAAAATTCTATAAATCTGGAAGAAAAGCTTCAGGAAAATTCTAGAAATCTGGAAGAGAAGCTTCAAGAAAATTCTAGAAATCTGGAAGAGAAGCTTCAGAAAATTCAAGAAGCCTGGAAGATAAGCTCCTTGAAAACACAGAAGGCCTAAAAAAAGAACTCTGTGGTGGGCGAATCAAAGAACCGTCGAGGCAGAGATGGACAAGATGAAGGAAATAATCAGCGATGAAATCAAAGACGGAATCGAGGCAGAAATGGACAAAATGAAGGAAACGATCAGTAAGCTGGAGAAACGAATTGATAGTGCGCCCTCCACAGAGATGGTTAACAAAAATGCAATGCTGGACTTGAGTTTGAACTTGGATAAAGTTCAAGATGTCAAGGTCATTTCTGAAATAGGGAAGCTTTCCATGAAGCCGCCTCAATTCGACGGAAAAACTCCATGGGAAAATTACCGCCGACAGTTTGAAGCAGCGGCCAAAGCAAACGGATGGGATGCAGGGGAAAGAGCTGTAGCACTAACACTTGCATTACGTGGAGAAGCGACGAATATTCTACAAACTCTTACCGCCCAAGAACAGGAGGACTATGATCAGCTGATTAAACATCTAGAATTACGATATGGCCAGGCCCATTTGGAACACGTATACCACTCCCAACTGAAAAATCGCTGTCAGAAATCGGGCGAATCCTTACAAGAATTTGAAACTGACATTGCACGCTTGGTTCGTCTCGCATATCCAGCCATACTGGAAAATGTAATGGAGCGATTAGCGGTTCAGGCATTCTTGGATGGACTCCGTGACCAAGAAACCAGACAAGCGTTGATATTAGCTCGTCCAACACATCTCGTGGACGCACTGGCACGCGCTTTGGAATTCGAAGCAGCAAAACAATGCTGCAAAAGCCAAAATAAAGTTCAAACGATTGGGGAAGACTCACAGGAGCCTGCTAACTTGGAAGCTGCCATAAGAAAAGTGATGAAGGAAGTGTTGCCTGAGAAAAGACAGATAAGATGCTGGAATTGTGGCAAAATTGGACATGTGCGTAGCAAATGTCCAACATTCATCGACTCCGATGCAGGAAAACTAAAGAAGGTCGACGAGAAGGGACAATCGTCGGCATGTGTCCGGCAAGCCCCGGTTAACAACGCATATGTCGCTATCCTTCAACGACAGAACAAAGGTGTCTTTGTAGACGGTCTCATCAATAACGAGCCTTGCACCATGCTGCTAGAAACAGGTGCGTCTAGGACAATTCTCGGGCCTTCTTTTGCCAGAACACCGGAACGGATTGAACCGACAACTTGGAAGCTACGCACAGCAACAGGGGAGCCAGCTACTGTATATGGCGAGCTACCGATTGAAATAATTTTGGGCAGCACTAAAGTGAAACATCAGGCACTTGTAGCGGACATCGAAGACGATGCAATCATCGGAATGGACATCATGAATTCCAGAGGGTTTGAATTAGATTTCAAAGACGGCGTCCTACGTGTCAACGGAGAAGAGCTGGTGCTTCATGGGAGAAGTGAAGAGTTGATCCGTGTGTTGTTGGCTGAAGATGTAAGCGTACCTGAGAGGGCTGAAACCATTCTGGAGGCTCGCCTGGACGGAAGTGCGAGCAGTGGAGACGTGGTGATGTTCGAGCCCAAACTTCATGATGAGAAAATTGGACGAGGGATTGCACTAGGGAAGACCTTGTTGCGTGCTGACAAATTTGTGCCGGTAAGGGTCATGAATGTCAATTATTTTCCAGTGACCTTGAAGAAAGGAACAATATTGGGGCACTGCTCGTCAGTTTCCTCAGTGATCCGGAGTGTACGAGGTACGATTAGCCAACCCAACAACTTGCCCACAGAACTAGAAAAATTTGTTGCCATCTCTTCCAAAGACATAAAACCAGCTCAACAGCCCAAACTAAGAGATTTAGTCAAAAAGTACCAAGACATCTTCGATACCGGACAAGGAAAAGGGGGTCGAACTAATGTGGTCCAGCACAAGATTGATACTGGGGGTGCCCGACTGATCCGGCAATCAGCAAGAAGACTTCCTCTTGCCAAGAAGGAAGAGGCTGACAAAATAGTCAGCGATATGGGAAAAGGAGGAGTTATCGAACCATCTGACAGTCCCTGGTCCTCTCCAGTCGTACTGGTGAAGAAAAAGGATGGATCGACACGCTTTTGTGTAGACTATCGCCAACTTAATAATGTCACGAAGAAGGACAGTTACCCTCTCCCAAGAATAGATGACACCCTAGACACGTTGGCTGGTTCCACGATTTTCTCGACCCTTGATCTGAAGAGTGGATATTGGCAAGTAGAACTGGCTCAGGAAGATCGAGAAAAGACTGCTTTTACCATCGGCTCAGGATTGTGGCAGTTCACCGTTATGCCATTCGGGCTCTGTAATGCTCCCGCCACATTCGATAGATTGATAGAGATAGTGCTGAAAGGACTCTCATGCAACACGTGTCTAGTGTATCTCGACGACATAATTGTGGTCGGCAGATCGTTCGAGGACCACGTGAAAAACTTGCAGGAAGTATTCCTGCGACTGAGAAACTCCGGATTGAAGCTGAGCCCTAAGAAATGTCATCTGTTCCAAAAAGAAGTACGATACCTCGGCCACGTTGTCTCTGGGAAAGGAGTAGCAGTGGATGACCAGAAGATCAAAGCTGTTAAGGATTGGCCCATCCCAAAAGACATTCACCAACTTCGAAGTTTCCTTGGTTTATGCACATACTATCGCCGATATGTGCTGGGATTCGCCAACATCGCTAAACCACTGACCAGGCTCACGGAAGGCCAAACAAAGTTCCAGTGGTCCGAAGAATGTCAAGACTCATTCAGGAAGCTGAAAGGAGCTTTGATCAACGCACCTATACTGAGCTATCCCTTACCCAAACGGAAATTCATTTTGGATACGGACGCCAGCAACGTGGGACTTGGAGCTGTCCTATCTCAGATCCAGGAGGGACAGGAGAAGGTCATTGGTTATTTCAGCAAGACGCTTAGCAAACCAGAGCACAATTACTGTGTCACCAGGCGAGAGCTGTTAGCTGTTGTAAAGGGAGTGGAGCACTTCTACAAGTACGTGTATGGAAGAAGATTCCTGTTGAGAACTGACCATGCAGCTCTCAAATGGCTCTTACACTTCAAAAATCCTGAGGGTCAAGTAGCACGTTGGATCGAGAGACTCCAAGAATTCGATTTCGAGATCGAACATCGGGCCGGAACTAGCCATAAGAATGCAGATGCCTTGTCGCGAAGACCATGTCCAGATGATTGCTCACATTGCCGACGAGCAGAAGAGAAAGAAGCAACACTTTGTAGAACCGCGGCAATGGATGACAACTGGAATGACAGCAAGATCCAGAAAGACCAAGAGAAAGACCCCGACCTTGGCTTAGTCGTCAGCTGGAAGAAGGGCAATCGAAGACCATCATGGCAGGAAGTCGCAGGTTACTCGCCGGCTGTTAAGTCCTATTGGGCACAATGGAACTCTCTTATTCTGGACAATGGGATCCTGAAACGTGTGTTGGAGGCCGATATTGGTGAGGAAGACAGACGCCAAATAATTGTTCCCAGGAACAGAAGAGAGGAAGTGCTGCGGGAAATACATGAGGACATCTGGGAGTGACGAAGACCCTGCAGAAAGTGAGGCAACGGTTTTACTGGACCAATTGTCAAGCTGACGTCCAGGACTGGTGCAGAAAGTGCGCTGTATGCGCTGCTAGCAATGGACCTCGAATACGACCCAAGGCCCCGATGCGTCAGTACAACGTAGGCAGTCCGTTCGAGAGAATCGCCAATGACATCGCCGGACCGTTTCCCGTATCCGACCACGGGAATAAATACATTCTTGTGGCAATGGACTACTTCAGTAAGTGGGCGGAAGCCTATGCCCTGCCCAACCAGGAAGCAATCACCGTCGCCGACGTCTTGGTTGAAGAGTGGATATGTCGATTTGGTATTCCAATGGAGCTGCACTCGGATCAAGGCAGAAATTTCGAATCCAACCTGTTCCAAGAAATATGTTTACTGCTGAACATCCGCAAGACAAGAACCACGGCCCTACATCCGCAGTCCGATGGAATGGTGGAACGAATGAACAGAACGATCAACCGCCACTTGTCCAAGGTTGTCTCTGACTATCAAAGAGACTGGGACCAGTATCTTCATTTGTTCCTGATGGCCTCTCGATCCGCAGTACACGAGTCAACAGGTCAAACTCCTGCTAGTATTATAATGGGCCGAGAACTGCGACTGCCTTGTGACCTGAAGTTTGGGATACCGCCAGGACAAGACACTGCGGGAGAGGACTACGTCAGCAAACTTCGGCAGAGAATGGACGACATCCACGAACGAGTCCGGTTGAACATCCAGAGTGCCAGCGATAAAATGAAGAAGACCTATGACATCGAGGCCGACGCTGGAGGGTTTAAGGTTGATGACCTGGTTTGGCTGTACAACCCCAAACGTCGTCGTGGACTAGCACCAAAGTTGCGGAACTCGTGGGAAGGCCCGTATAAGATCGTGAAAAGGATAAACGACCTTGTGTACCTAATCCATTAGCCACCCCGAGGGAAACCAAGGGTCGTCCATTTCAACAGGTTGGCCCCTTACGCTGGAAACCATGACCAAGTTCGCACCCTCAAGCCACCGGAGGATGATATGACGTTCGAAAAGTTTATGTCCTTGTATTCAAACGGGCAGGAAGTTCTACATGGGGTTACTAGAGAGGAGTCACGAGACCTTTTCGAGGTGCCTGCTGACTACGCACTAGCGCACTGTGTGGCAGAAGATCTTCGAATGTCCAGGGGCATCGCCGTAGTGTTTTCCAAGAAATTTGGTCAACTCCAAACACTGCGGGAGCAGAATCCAGAAGTTGGTGGGGTGCTACAGTTGGAGACAGGCCAGAGAAACATCTACTACCTAGTTACCAAGAGGCATTCCCAAGATAAACCGTCCTATGAAGATGTCTGGAAGAGTCTCACCAAACTAAAAGATACTATGGTGGACCAGAATCTGGTGGATCTAGCAATTCCAAAATTGTCCTGTGGTATTGATGGGTTGGACTGGAGAGTCATAAGAAGTATGCTGGAGGCGATATTCAGATCCAGCGGCGTCAAGATTTTGGTTTGCTGTAACCCTCTTCCACGACCGGTCATGAAGACCGTGGAGTGTTACTTCCATCGAACTTCACGGTGCAAATATGGGGAGTCATGCAGATATCGTCACACTCCAAGGATGACATTTCGGGACGAAATGTCCTTAAGAAGGGGGCAATGTAACGAACCTAGGCCGGACCTGTCGCCTCACGCGTTGCCATCGACAACGATGATGTCACCCCCGGAGATATTCGAGAACAATCCAGTCGCGCTGCCGCGGAAAACAACGGTCAATATTGGAAATAACTGGAACACGCTGTTCGCCAACCGCCAGAATTGGAAACATCGAGAATTCTGTAACGGAGATAAATAGGCAATCCTCAAGAGGGAGTCGGACTCTCAGCAGCCGATAACGTCGATCGATACAGTGGTGTAGTTAGTAATATAAATTAGTTGTAATTTAAGTGTGAAATAAATTAGTAAAACCAAGTTAAGTTTATTTACGTTACAGTATGGACGTTAATATGTCAGTAATCGAATAACGTTAATATGTCAGTAATCGAATAAACTAACTTCTCTTCATTCTTATTACACTCGTATTTCTTTTTTTTAAAGAAATGTATCCCGTTAGCTGCAGATGAGTTCGAAGTAGTTTACAACCAACAGTGTGACTGTTATATGTAAACTGTTAGATGTAAACTGTTAGATGTAATTTTCGAGCAAATAATAATTTTTCGCAACCTTTTTTGAATTAATATCATAAATCTCATATCCTTTATTTTCACCATTAGATGTGTAAAAAACATTAAACCAAAATAACTATAACCAAATTCACAACAAAACATCGTAACATTCATTGATTTATCTCAATAATCTTATAGAGAACCCGAATTCATCATTCAGTATGCCGTCCTTCCCATTCTATACAAATTAGAGTCCTTTCATTCACAGACTTGTGGCATTTTTAATAAATAGGGGATTTATGTTAGCACAACACTCCCGAATGGTATTCTCTAAATGTTCTTTGTTTGCAAATGGTCTGTGCTTATACACTTTTGTTTCAGATAACCCCATAGAAAAAAGTCCATTGGAGATAAGTCCGGTGATCTTGGTGGCCAATAATCTTCCCAATCTCGTCCTATCACTTTGCCCCTAAACATCTGACTGAGACACTGTTTCACTTCTACCGTTTGGTGGATCGGTGCCCCGTCAAGCTGATACCACAAATTTCGTCTAACACTTAGAGGCAGATTATCCAAAACTTCAGACAACTGATTCATAATGAAATTTCTGTACATGTCTAAGTTCAAATTTGGTCCAATTATGTGGTTTTTTAATAAATCACACCACACATTTGTCTTGAATGAATATTGGTTACGGCCTTCTATTACAAAATTTGGATTATTGTTGGACCACCAGCGACAATTTTGGGAACTAACTGTTCCGTTCGACGTGAAAGTTGCCTGTCCATAAAATCCTGTAGGGAAATGTGATATCATTTTCTCTCTCACTTTGGAACCAAAATGAAAATCCTACTCGAATATCGAAATATCTTTCTTTAAGAGTGTGTATGAACTTTGGGTTATAGGGATGGAAATTATTTTTGTGCAAAATTCTTCTCACAGTTCTCTGCCAACTCCTTTATTTTCACTGATACTCCTAATATTAGTTTTTCCGTTTTCAACAACGCTCAAACAAGCATTGAGTTGTTCTTCTTCATTATACCTTATTGGATTATGTGGTTTCTTGAAACGATTGTCCACAGAGCCAGTTTCTTTGAATGTTTTCAATATCCTTCCCACGGTACTGAAGTGAATATTTCTTCCTGGATACCGGTGATTGAAAATACAAGCAACATCTCGATATGGCACATTCTCACCACATAAAAGAACGATTTCCACTTTGTCTTGTGTGGATAACATTGTACATAAAACTTATTTGTGAATTATAAAGTACGAAAATCTGTACACAAAACAACTCGATTTATTAAACGCAATAATTTGACATTAACCAAAACTAAAAATTTGTTTAAAATGCCTACTGAGGGAAAATTTTATTTCGATTCGATCAATTGTTCTATTTTCTTCCCGAGATGTTCCCCATTAGTCTTGTATTGTTTAAAATCACGAAATTTTATATCATGTTTAGTACAAATCGCTAGAACGAAGGTCTTTTGAATAGTTATGAAACTGTAGGTCATTGTTTAGTTTACAGAAAAGTATGATATTTCGGGTTTGTTTGTAACTGATTTATTGGTCAGAAAAATAATCAAACTGGATGAAAATCTATTAAAACAAGGAATACGAGTATAATAAGAATGAAGAGAAATTCGTTTATTAACGTCCGTACATTGAAAATCCGAATCAGTTTCACAATGAAATGAAAAAATTAGATGAACTTTGCAACAACAAAGACGAATTTCTGGAGGTGCATTTATTTGTTATTCTGGTAACAGGCCAATGTGGGTATTTTCTGGGCAAGATATGACATTGGAGTCACGTATTCATCAAAATTATGAAATTTAAATCATGTTTCGTTCAAATCGGTAGAGCTAAAGCTTCGAAAAATAAAAAAAATTGGAGAAAAGTCGAAGTGACAGTAGAGAGTCCAAATTTGGAGCAAAGGTATAAAATTGGAAACCGAGCAACTTTTTTCCTTGGCTTTTTTCGAAATTTTTTTTGAGGATTTTCGAAAAAAATATCAAATTTGACAGATTTAGAGTAGAACATGACAAGAGGAAAGAGGCTGTTTTTTACTCATTATATCTATCAATAAAAAAAACTTCCATATGTTGCGAACTTTACGTGTGACACTGTACATATATATATATATATGAACTTTGATGATGTAAAAATACTGACTAAAGAACCCCACACTGCTAAGAGAACTTTTTTAGAAATGGCTTTCATATCACAGGAAAAAAATCATATGAACAAAAAAACTGATGTCAATCACCTAAGTGAAATTTATTCCTTCTTACTAGCAATCGAAAATACAGAATTTTCTTCAAATCAATCTGATCTCAATACTGGTCATTAATATATCACCAAGTTGGCCCAACCTTCAGTTGGTACTAACAATAAAAGTTACTATAATACTCTGGCCAGTCATGGCAAACCATTTCATATCAGTTGGTACTACCCTCAGTTGGTAGCACTTGCTGACAAAGCATATGACAAGTTGAACAAATTTTCCCACATTTTATAACCTATCGTACTTTCTCGAGACACACATGTTAGTAACATTTGCATCGGTCTGTCAACTATCATTTCATATGTCTTGTATCTTGGTTTGTGCGTTTTAGTAAAATTTTGATGTGTAATTATTTATAATGATTTTCATTATGACTGAAACATCATTAAAAGTACGGTTAACCCTATGACTTGTCGGAATTATTCTTGTCTGTGTATATTCCTGAAACAAACGCAAGTTGCACTAGTGTTGGGGATAGTTATTCGGAAGTCAAGGACAAATCGAATTTGAATTTAATATAATTTTCAAATTTCGAAAAATTTTGAGATTTGAAGAATCATTTTGATCAGGTATAATTTTTGAGACACGAATTGATGCAGAAACCCCAAAAATGAAATGTTTTCCCCTATTACGATAAGGCTGGTAACATCGTGAAAATAAGAATCACTCTACAGCAGTAGGAATTATGTGTTATTCACATTGCGAAAAATTAAGAAATTTTGAACAGATAGTGTTTAACAAAAGTGCTAAAACACGTGGTTTCAGAATGTGTGTGTGGTATTTTGGTTAAATCAATGCGAATGTTAAGTGTTTTCAGTAGCCAAAAATAGCGCTAAAAAATCATATTCGTTCGTTTTCCGAAAGTATCATCAAACCGCATTGTCCCAATTCACCCAAAAACAAAACGAGAACACCCAGCAGTCCGGAGATTAACACTACGAGGGTCGATGTTATCTAACACATGGTCATCGAGTAATCCAGCGGTAACAGAAACAACGGAATTTTGATAGGTAATATATTTTCTAACTGATATTAATGACTTTTCTGATAATTCCAAAGGAAGTTGATATAAATAAAACAAAAAACTAATCATAAACCTCGTCAAGAATCTTGAAGAACTAAGAAAATGACGTATTTATATTCAAACTCAATGTAGAAAAAAAAATCGATATGAATACATCCAAAGAATGGTATTAAAGGCCATCATGTCTTTTATGATCCTCTTGCAATCACGGAAAAACTGCTCTAGTAATTTCAGTGCTCTAGTGACGTCACTAATACTCCAGAATGTGGTTTTCATCAGGCTCTTCCGTTTCACATATATGCCCGTGGAGCTTTAACAGTATCATCAAGTGAGAATGTTCAGTGATATCATCCTGTGACAACTGGCCTTTTAGAAAAATCTATATGGCACGCTACTGAGGAATTCATAGCCCGAATATTCTCTCTAGGGTATAGTACAAACATTCCGACATCCTAAATGGATCGATAGACAGACCAGTGAGATAATGTTCCCAAAGGGAAGCCGAACAAATTCCATGGATCATTCTAAACTATTCACGCACTATGTAGTGAATGGTTTTGAGTATTGCCATGAATGGCAAAGTTCGGATATAAATTTATGATTATTACTATTAACTTCTGTTCAACTTTGATTACTTGAGGAATATGCACTGTTACAATTTATGTATTTACGAAACATTTAATTCAATCAAACAACTGCAAATCGTCAACAAAATCTACAAAATAATAGGGACTATTGTTCCTCCTAAAGGATTGTAAGGGGTCCATTTGGGCTACCCTTTGTGTTAAAAATTTGGTTCAAATTGAACATATATAACTAATCCATTTATTTGTTCCCTTGTGTAAATTGAAAAATATTGTTATATTAATTTTTATCAAATCTCAGTAAACGTCAAATCAAGTCGTGTAATACAGACAATACGAGGGTAGTCCCAGAAGTTCCCGACCCTGACAGAATAAAATCGGAAAAATATCTTTATTTCTCTACATTCAATACACTTTTCCCAGTGATGTTCAAAGCTTGATACCTTGTTCATAGCGAGAATCGTCAAGCTCCCTCAAAATAACCGTCAACCGTCATTGTTGGCGAATATTTTACACGAGCCATTTTCACAAGTTTGGAAACAGAAAGTAAGCTGAGCGGTTTTCATTCATTTATCACTCAAACGCTGCAATAAGTTTAATACTCGCCGTTGATTGTTTTTCCTTCTGAAGATAATCAATGAAATTATCCCACGCGCATCCCAAAAACTGACGCATGACCTTGCCTGATGATTGAACAGTCTTCACCTTATTTGGAGCCGATTCTCCCTTTCGCCAAACACTCGATTGAATCGTCCTAACGGCGGTGTTTTTGTTCCATTTGAGTAATCGCGGCACCTATCTTGCGCACATCTTTCTCCATGTCCAAATTTACAGTCAATATGCGATGTACAACACTTTTCGAAATGCCTTCCATATCTGCTAGCTCGCAGACTTCCAGTCATCAATTACCTTTTGTGGATTTTTTCACCATTTCTGACAACTTTATTGACCATGCTATGTTTGTCTTGGTACTTCCTACGGCCTCGTTTCAACTCTGCCATCCAATATTTAACTGTTGCAAACGAAAGAGCAGACTTTCTAGAGTAGAATGTAACCCGCTTTCAAATGAAAGTATTATATCACATAACGATAACCAAATTTTTTTTCCATTTTACAAATTCACTGAGAGCGTTCAGTATTTATGGTTGCCAAATACTAAACAACGTAGGTCGTCAAACTTCAAACTCAAGCTTTATAAAGGTTGGTACTTTCTACCATAGTCATTCTTTTCAAACAACTGCCATCTATAAGGCAGGTCGAATACTTCTTTGGACTACCCTCGTATATCGAGTAAGAGATTCATCGAAACTTGAAGGCGCTACGACATTCCCCGTTAGAGGTGTAAAAATACTTATTAAATCTTTCATGAGATTATAACGCGACGGACATCTTGAAATGTTTGAGTTATTCCTTCTGGAATAGTTGAACAGATCATTATTTCCTCACATATATCAACTTTTGAAGGCACCGTGAAAGGTAAGTCACAGCAGATTTTCTCGAAATACATAAAATATTGTCCAAGTTGAAAAACGAAAGATATTGTGGAGGTATGTTGGAAAATCCTTCAACGAATCTGAGAGTTTTGTCGTGATACAGCAAACGAATAATTTCTATACTTTAAAGATTTGATCAGCTCATTCAATTGAAAATATAAATCCAAGTTTTGGAAGAAGAATTGAATTCGCTACCCATCGAATCCGTTTTATAAATGATTTGTGAATGGAGTCTGTGCACTGAGAGAGTATACCGATTGTAAGTAAATTTGGTAATAATTTTATGAATTTTCATAGCATTACAGTTGTCTGACGTAGCGGTGAAACCTCCTCTCCTTGCTTCACCAGGGAAGATTTTTCAAATTGGTAAAAAATACCTTTCAGGCCAATTGCGCAAAAGACAGTTTTATATGTGGAATGGGATCGGATGATTTTTTTCAAAATTCCTCTTCCCAGCCGAGAAATTCACGAAATACTATCTCGGTCATAAAGACCGAACTGGTTTGTGCAACTCAGCATTACGCTGAGACAATACGCCAAAACGATAACGCCGTGCACGTCATGAATTGGGAACAAAATATATCAAAACTGAAACCGTCTGAAAATTGTTATGAAACTGCGAAGGAACAATTGGCGGTGCAGGCATTTATTGAGGCATTGATATATCGAAATACGGAGGACCATGAGATTAACACAAATCAAGAAATGTAGTGAAGTTCTAGTTCGTTCCCTGAAGTGGAAACAGCTTCAATATATAAAACCGAAAGGAAGAGCGGTATCGATTGAAGAACCACTTCAGCAAGAGAAACAAAGCGACAGCATGGAACAGATGCTCAGCAGAATACTGGATGAACTAGAACCCAAGAATAACAGCGCAAACAATCAGGCGAAAGAATCTGCTTCAGGTGTTGTAGGAGCGGACATTCCCAAAGATTACCTTGAGAACAACCCGTGTTCTACTCACCAACGAGGCCAGGAGAGCTAGGAGAGCCAGAAGAGTCAAAAGAAACTGTTTCAGATGTGGTAGAACCGACATTTCCAAAGAGATTGTGGGGTGATGTTACCACCACGATTGTCATCACCTCGGAGGATACCCACACATTCCTACTCACCGTCCAGGACCGGATCATCTTGTGAGTTTTCAGGCAGATACCAAAAACATGGAATGGCTAATACATCGAAAGGCATGCGGGCTGGTGAAAGTAACTCAGGTCATCCAAAGTCACAAAAGTCGAAGAATCACCGATAATCCGCCCATTAGTGAAAGAAACCAGTATCATGCTTATACCGAACATCGCCCAGAATATATTCTGTTAGAAGACCACATCCTAGAGCATCTGAGCAAAGTCGAAGAAAAGTTCCTGCGAAGGAGTGCCCCATCAGACAAACGAGACCGTTACCTAAGAACGACTGGACTACAGCACACATGAGATAGGACCAGGAAATCGATTCAAATATTGGGGAGTTTCTGCATTGGAAAAGTACGGAACTGGCAGACTCTTTAAGAGGTATTTTGACAGAGATTCCATTTTTAAGGCAATTTCACAATTGAATAACCTGGTTGTGGAAAATGGACTATTCAAACAGGTTGAGAATCAGCTGATGATTGAGGTCATCAATTTCTGAATGGTTTTCCCCCGGAAAATCAGGAGGACAACTGGGGGTCAATAAGACTCTGACAAGATCAAACAGAGGTTCTGTTGGGTTTTAAATGTCGAGAGATGTGGGAAACTGGTGTAGAAGATGTCCAGAGGCGGTCCCAAAACAAGGTCCAGCGGTAAGAGGGGAAAAATACAACGTAGGGCAACGGAAGGATTTATTTATATAGTTGACAGACGATCCAAAAATCCTTCATCATTTTAAATTTTACAATAGCCAGATCATTGGGGGGAAGTTCTCAAGATCTGGTATATGGGGGATATTCCACCAAGGAAGGAATTTCTAGTCGAAGTTTTTTAAGAAAAGGGGGGTGATGGGATAATAGGACCGAACCAAGAGTTACCCCCCGTCAGATGGCATGGTTTAAAAATTCAACCAACAAGGGGTACGGACTGGGACAGACATCTTCCAGTATTTCTGAGGATATAGAACAGTCGTCGACCATTCAACCAACTTACCGCAGCTAGCATTATCTTTGGGGAAAGGGAATGAGTCCAAAAACCAGGCACCCAAGGGAAGAAGAAGGAGTAAGACTTTTCGATAAACTGGGGGGACAGCCT